>JAWQFJ010001575.1:217964-240464 GCA_034096865.1 Theodoxus fluviatilis
CAATGGCGAAGGCAATCACGAAGTCGGTAATAAGTTCCAAGGTCGAGGTTGGAAAGCGGGTGGCACTCTATCCTCTGTTATTCCTTTCGTCGCTGTGAACAATCTCAAGACCGTCGTCTTCTTACAACTCCAACGGTGGGTAAGGTTGATTCACGGACAAGGGCAGATATCACTTCGTCCTCTGTAAGCGGTCAAGCGATGGACGCTTCCAGTGGGAGACTGACGCTGAGCCTGCAGCAGCGTGAGCTTACGTTGACCAGGTGGGCGTCTTGTCAAGGAGAGGCACGCAGGTGTTTACGCTAGAGCTCCCTGTGGCGTTCTGAAGAGTTGCCTTGGGGTACGTAGCTCCTGTAGGGATCCAGCGGGCAAACACCAAGTCCAGCACGGATGCTGGCGATGGGCCACGGTCAGAGTCTAGTGGCCACACGGAGAATGCCAGGCAGTCCGAACGCGGGTCTCCATCAAGACGTGACTGGAGTCTGGGTGGGATGCCAGGGAAAGTCAAGCTACGTCAGTGTAGGCGGGAGAGAGCCACGACAGGAGGCGGTGCTACAGGCAGAGCAAACATCTTTTCCATTGCCCATTACGAGGGCCGCAGCGTCCCGCGCCCCAACAGTTAAAGAGGGCCACCTGGTTGCTAAGAATAGCCCAGCAGCCTGCCATGTGACCCAGGCGCCATGTTATTTGTCTGCAGCATGAGCTTGTGTGTCTCCAGGACCGCCAGGTCGGCTTCTTGAGCGCGCGCTGTTGGCAGGCCCAGGCGCTGTTGGCTTGAAAGAGTCAACACAGAATTGGGCAAGCTGTCTCAGCTGGGCATTTGCGATCTGCGGACTGACCGCATAGGCCATCAAGAATGATGAAGACCAACATCTTCATTGCTCTATGACCATGGGCTATAGTGGAGAGTGGTTTGAGTACAGAAAGTTTTGTGAGCAGTCTCAGTATGAAAAACTTTCATTTCAGGGACATTTTGTTTAAGTGGCAAAACATGGACAAGGATAAATGATGTTTTGGGAGCAGGGCGTGTACAGCCATTGCAGTTCTCAAAGGTCGAAAAGTCCGCGCCATTGAACTGATTGTACATTACCTTTTCAACCCTAATGAAAGCGAAGATCTCTCACACTCATATTCTGTCGTACTCTCTCTCTCTCTCTCTCTCTCTGAAACTCCCCGGTCCTTTCTTTGTCTTTTAAATTGTTTCTGTAGTTTTATTGTGAACAGAATTCCACCTTCGAGCAGAGATGACCTGCTATTATATATTGCGTCGTAATAAGTAATGAGCTTATTACTACCGCACGTAGTGTCTCAGAAGAGAGAGAGAGAGAGAGAGAGAGAGAGAGAGACAGTGAGAGTGAGAGAGATATTGTGAAACAGACAGACAGACAGACAGATAGATAGATAGATAGACAGACAGGCAGGCAGACAGACAGACAGACAGACAGACGACAGACAGACAGACAGACAGACAGACAGACAGACAGACAGACAGACAGACAGACAGACAGACAGACAGACAGACAGACAGACAGACAGGAGACAAATAAATTATAGTAGATCACATATATGAGCGCATGTCAACGACTTTACACGTCCAAGATTCTCGGCAAAACTACACACGCAACGTTCTTCCTTTGAAATCTCCGCAGGCCAGTTGACGCCGACCCCCTTTCCTTTGGGAATGGTGTGCACAATCCCTGCATATCTTCCCACACCTTCTTTCTTTTTGTCCACCACCTCAGAGCTTTTTTCCTCTGCATTTCTGCCGCCTTTTTCTTGGCTGGAGGTGCGAAGAGCTCTCTGCGCGAGTGCCAAACGGCTCAGGCGGGGGAGGGTGGACAAACAGGCCCGGGTTGCCACGCTGCCCTCGAAACGTGCCGTCCCGCCGAGAGACCAGCGTCGCGGGACGCGGCCTGGACACGAGAGGGAAGTGCACCGGACCCTGGACGTGGTCTCCAACTGCCTGCACTCTCCCTGACCATTGGGCTTCTGTCCTTGCTGCCCCCTGCCTCAGTCAGCCCTGGTCTCCACGCTGTTTGTCCCTCTTCCCTTGCTCGCCAGGCATTCCAGATCCCCCAGCCATGCAGGAGCCAAACAGGCCGGCCATCTTCGGACAGAGGTCACTCAGTTGGTTGGTCATCGTTGGGAGGCGTATTGTATATGTATGTCATCCAGTGCGGGATGTGTGCGTGTTTGGAAGATCGGGGTCGAGAGGAAAAGAGAAAGGAGCTCTTCCACCTAGTTTGTGGATTGTCTTGTTTGCGTCCCAGCTGGAAAGTGCAGGTCTCGTCTGGTCACTACGGGCAGAGGTACATTTCCTGATGGAGGTCACTCCGTGCGTTTTCTCAGGCTCGCTGTTTGAGCACACTTACCATGACAACAGGCTCAACAGAGGAAGACATGTAGAGAAGATCTATAGAGCGACTCCTCAGGTATTGGGAGAGGCGCAGTGGGTAACACAAGATCATTCTGTAAGCAGGCGGATGGATATAAATCTACAGACAACAGCTAAAACTATACTGAGGACGGAGTGATGGAATTTCCGCCGGTTCCGGATAATACATATTTCAACCCTGGACATGCCTCCATTAATATTGACCGTATGTGGTGTGCTAAGGCCGTTTAAAACAAAGACTGAAACAAAGATGAACCGAACTCTGTCGAAATCTTTTGAGATTCTTCAAAGCGTCGACTATCATCGGAGCTCAGAATCTTATTTAAAGTGAGACAATTCGCTCCAGCACCTAGGGACGATTGGCAGAGGAAGGCTAAGAACTCCCTGGGCTTATCCCAACGAAAACTGGCCACTGAGGCGAGCCCACTTTGCAGCAGAGGCTGATGATTTCTTTTGCAGCAGCCGAACGAAAGCAGTCAATGCTTCTGCTCTCGCGTCTCATGCAGGCGTGATGAAGATGCCTTATGTGCAGTTAGTGATTGATATAGGTTTGTGCACGAAGACATGTTGTCCAATAAAAAGTTGATCTGCTTTCTGAAACACAAGAAGCGAGTGCTGAGCAACTCCGTTGATAATGCATGACTGAAAGGAACGTGGCGGCATTAATTAAAATCTGAACTAGATTCAGGAACAATTTTCAAGCACGAATTAAAGGCTTGCTGGCAGTCTACTAAGTACCAACACCCAAAACCGAGCAAGAGCCGCTCTAGTAATGCCAATTCACGACTTCCAAAGCCAGGTAGTAGAGCCATCGCGTCATGTTGATAATATTCGTAACTAAATTTGCTTTCAACAGCAAAACAAGGGCATTTATTGGTCTAATAGTTGGCAGCGCATTGTTCTTAGAGACAATAACGATGTGCCCTATTACCAATAGAGCTGGCGGTACTTACCGGTAATACCGGTAAAACCGGTGCCCATTAACGTGGTACGCTGTACCGGTACGGCCAACTGTGCCGGTTCGAACCACAAGGGACATAACTGTCATAGGTCACAAAAAAACATGGCGGACGATTCTTTCACGGTGGTGAAGAACGAGAGGGGCAAATCAGCCATATGAAGGTTTTTTGGATTGAAAAAACGGAAATCAGACAACCAAATTGATGAGAGAGTAGCTGTGTGCACAACATGCAACACCCAAGTCAAAATGGCAGGAGGAGGCACGTCGAACATGCAAGCACACATGAGGAGACATCACTCTTGAATGAACATGTACTTCAAAACCTCGCACGATGCACTTGAATATGAGGTTGAGTTTCCAAACTCCAGTGCTTTGGTTCTTTTTAAAATGTTGAAATGTCTGATTTGAAGCAAAGATGCTTGACTTTGATTTTCTTTTAAATATGCTTTTGTATTACGCAACAAAGCTAGAAAATTTAGTTAATTTACTGCTTCTTGTTTTGTTTTTTTAAATAAGGAAAAGAAAAACAATAACTGTGTAGGTTTAATTTTACATCTCTCCTTCTCCCTCTCTGTCCCTCTCTCTCACACACCTGTCTTTCTCCTCCCTCTAACCCTCCTCGTTCTCTCTCTTTCTCTCTCTCTCTCTCAAATCCTCAAATCCACAAATCCTCCTTCCGTTTTCTGATGCACTGATAACTATTGTGCAACCTCATACGTCATTGTCAACGGCTATTAAAGTGCATGTGTTATCGTAAGGATTGGTCAGCATGACGTCAGCGTGGTACACCGGTAAAATGCAAAAATACCGGTAAAAACCCGGTACGGTCCTCTGTATCGGTACCCAGCACTAATCACCACCAGAGCCTGGACTTATCTGCACTGCATACGTGTGGGTTGGACTGGCTTTACCAGGGCGCCACGACCTTGGAATAGAAGCCCGAGATGGAGGGTTGATTAACTTTTAGCGCCCCTTCCTTGCCGCCATGGAAGTGTGAAGCACGACAGCTCCAACCATTGCAGCCCAGAAGCTGCCAGCAAGGGGTCAGGCTGCCCATGTTTCATCAGCTTCACTCGAAATTATCTGTCTTGGATTACTGTCATAGTCTTTGGCGTTGCCATGGCTTTGCCTCGACTCTCGAGGAATCGAGTCTATTGGCGTGCAGCAGTGGTGTACACGGATGGAAAACAAACGCAGCCATACTGTTGCAGAAAGATCTTAGACAAAAGAACAAATCTTGTGTTGTCAGAAAGGAACTTCTGAGGGAAAAAGTGTTCTACTACAAATTTGAGTCAAAATTATGGTTAACAGTCCAGTATCTCTAGCAAGCCAACACATATAAAACAATGTATACACACGGCATTTCACTGAAAAGCAGGCTGTTGTCATTCCCCTTTTGAAAAAGTCTGGACTTGACCCTGAGTGTTTGAAAAACTTCCGTCCCATTTCGAATCTTCCCTTTGTTTCAAAACTACTTGAAAAAGTCATTCTGTCCCAACTTCAAGAACACCTTCTAGCCAACGGCCTGTTTGACACGTTCCAGTCCGCCTACAAGAAAAACCACTCCACTGAAACTGCTTTACTTCACATCTCCGACCTCCTGCTCTCCTCCGCCGACAAAAAAGAAACCTCTGTCCTTGCGCTGTTGGACCTGTCCGCTGCGTTTGACACTATTGATCATTCTATCCTTATTTCTCGTCTCTCTTCTACCTTTGGCATCTCTGGTTCAGCTCTTACCTGGTTCTCATCCTACCTATCTGACCGCAAACAAACTGTCTCTGTCAATGGCCTTCTCTCTTCTCCCAGAGCACTCAAGTACGGAGTCCCTCAGGGCTCGGTGCTTGGGCCAGTTCTGTTCACACTCTATACCCTGCCCCTTTCTGACATCATCAAAGCCCACAACTGCAATTTTCACAAATATGCTGATGACACCCAGCTTCAAGACTCCGCTCCTCCTCGTGACCTGTCTATCATTCTCCACAACTTATCTCTCTGCATTTCCTCCATCAAAGACTGGATGCTCCAAAACAAACTCTGCCTGAATGACAGCAAAACTGAATCCCTCTGTGTGGGTTCTCAGAAGTCACTGTCTCTTGTTTCTGATCACTTTTTGGAGGTGGGTGGGACTGAAATTCCATTTCAAAAGTCTGTTAGGGATCTGGGTGTTTTGATTGACTCAACACTCTCAATGCATGAACAAATCAGTCAGATCTGCCGCTCCTGCAACTTCCAACTGAGAAAGATCTCCTCTGTCCGTAGCTTTCTCACACAAGAGGCTGTCATTCAGCTTGTCACTTCCCTCATTCTAAGCCGTCTCGACTACTGCAACTCCCTGCTTGCAGGACTACCATCCAAACAAATCTCTCGCCTTCAGCGGGTTCAAAACAATGCTGCCCGTCTCATCTTCAGAAAATCCAAGAGAACACATGTTACCCCTCTTTTCATGAAACTCCACTGGCTTCCTGTTGAGTACAGGATCCAGTACAAACTCGCCACTCTCGCCTTCCGTTGCTTTGACGGAACTCTGCCGCCCTATCTCTCATCTCTTCTTCAGATCTACCAACCCTCTCGCTCTCTCCGCTCAGGCTCTGAAAAACTTCTCTGCAAACCTAAAACCACCACCAAATCCTTTGGCCAGAGATCCTTTCACTTTCAAGCACCTTCTGTCTGGAATGCTCTGCCGTCATCTCTCCGTGGCATCACTTCTCTTCCTTCCTTCAAATCTAACCTCAAGACCCATTTTTTCCGTAAAGCTTTTTCTGTTTAGTGCCCCTAGGGCCTGACTGCTTCCTGAGAACCGTTAGCATTGTACATATCTGTATAAACTGTTTTTTTTTGTTTTTTTTTTTCGTCTGTATGAATGTTGACTGAATGTCTGGTTTGTGTTGCTGTGTTGTTTTATATCATCTGCTTTTCATCTTTGTTTCTCTTACCTTGATGTATATTACTTTCATTTACATTCCTATTGTGTGTTTTTTAATTTCTATTTTCTTTCCTTTCTTTTTTTTTTACTTTTTTTTAGGCGCTTTGAGTCTCACTGTGTGGGAGTATTGCGCGTTATAAGAGTGATCTATTATTATTAAAGAAAGCCGCGAATATTTCCTTTTATCGAGAACACTGTGATTGGCATCACCAGCCAATATAAACCTGGTGGTGGTAGGACTGTCGTCAAACTAGCAACAAAGTCATCCACATTCCGTATTCAGTGCATGCTGATAACCTGTCACTGTGCATATATCTGTGCAATGTCCATGTTGGCTCAATGCAAGCAAACATTGCAAACCATTACAACAGGGCACTGAACGGTAATGACAAACACTCGAAAACGGAAGACGCTTTTGTTGAGGAAGACAACGTTGCTGGTGCCGTATACGGTTGGTATGTTAGAAGTAGCTATAACATGTGAATGCTATGCAAACACAGCAGACAAGACAATCGTAGGACGATACTGGCTCGGATCAACCTGATGGACATGATGAGTGCTCCTACAGCACTGTTATTGTACTGTTGTAAGGTCATGAGTCTCTTATTCTCTCCATAAACTTCCTCTTAGACGTTCAGTTCATCACTGCAATGCACACAGTAGAAGGTTGTCACGCAGTTATTAAAATGTTGATAATACGGACACTTTGCACTTTGAAGTTGACGAGAAGTAATCAGTTCTCTTCGCTGCAGGGAGTAAACACTCTTACTCAGGCAATCACCTCGGCATCAACAAAATGGCGCAAGAGATTTTCTCATCGATTTATATATTATCGTGTGGCGATGAAAATATCTGTCTCATAGAATGAAAAACCGTAAACAAACAAACACCATGTTTGTGGAACGAAAGATGACATCGTTCGACAGTGCGTGGACCGAGGCGATGGAATCGAGTACTACTTCAGACACTGACACCATAAATTTACATACAAAAGATTATTCACAAGCAAAAAAGACTCACTGATAAAGAAACAAACAGGTAATTAGATGGGAAACACATGAAACTGATTAACATGCTTGAAATAATGTATGTAGTGTGACTCAGACACGGAGCTGCAAATGCATACATTCGAAACATTTATTTTAGTGAAGTCTTCACTCCGAATGTTGAAGATGAACGAATGGGCGTTTTGTGTAACCAACGGGCAGATTATCCAAGTCCTAACTGACTAACATTTTTTAACTTACTTGAGAGGTAAAGCTGAGAGAGCAATGGAATAAATACCTTCCAAGGGAAATCTCCATACTCCGGTGCCACAGCTCAAGGCGAGACAGGCTTCAGCAAGAGTGCACGTCTCCAAAGAGTTTCAACTGCTCTGCCGCTACGCTGTCTGGATCTAAGGGGCTCGGAACACAGGCTTCTGGTAATGACCTTAACTCCAAAAGTAACACGTGATCGACAACATTGCTTCCACAGATGCAAAGAAGGCACTGTCAACAGGCTGCCTGGGTCTTGTGTGATGTTGGCCATTAAAACATTTGGGCCGAGAGTAACGCAGCCATGCTGGTCCCATCCTGCATGCTGGTAAACACAGGACGCTTCTCTGCGCTGGTCTGGCACAGGAGAGAAGAGAAGAAATGTTACCCCTTGGCTGCAGCCATTGCACAGATCACCCAATATCCCCCATGATTCATCCAACATTTTATCAACAAATATAGAGATTTTTGCACCACCCTGTTTCCATGGTTCGAGCAACGTTTGTTTTGATGATGGACGCAGGCTGAATGAAGAGACAAAAGGTTCTTTCTCAGCTCTGGCAGCTCAGAGAATCAGCTGTGGTATTGATCCCATGCGAGTTGCCTCAGACGTTGACATATTTGACCTGGTCTTAACTTATTACAAAGTCTCTCATTGTTGACGTCGGGACCTAATTGAAGTAAACATTCCCGTAAAGAGCCAGTTTTTTGCCCTGCATTCGGCGCCAAAGACATCAAAGTACTGACAGGAAAAGATAACGCTGAATTTGTACATCTGCAGGTTTGATAACAGTTATGAGATGCCCCGACGATCAAAATGCTGATATAAAAGAAACCAGATGAAAGAACTGGCGAGAGAGAAAATATCCGTTAGGGGCCTTGAAGAGGGAGACCTTTGATCATAACAAGGGTCGTTGAGACACAAAAACATACAGGTGTCACTATGCTGTCCTTGAAGTGCCCGTAAAGAAGTCTGTCAAAGATCAAGAAAGAGCTGTATAGTGAAGAAAACATAAGTGTAGATGATCTTATATTATGATAAAAGTTGGGCCTGTTGGGCTGATTTTGCGCAATTTAGTGTCTACAGGTTGTCTTGACTTTGATAGTGTTAATGGTGGCAGCGATCTGGTTTGTGATGAATAACTTTGTGCATATTAGGGAAAAACTATCAGGCTACAGAGAGTGTGCTGAATTTGTTGTTTTTTTAATGTCCGAGGCATTGTCAAACACGGATTATTTACAATATATTTTTCCAAAAGTAGGCACTGTAAGCAGTGAATACTTTATACACGACGAATATCAAGTATAGCGGCAAGAGTGGACTCTTTGAGATGAAGCGGCAGACGGTACTATTCTTTAAAAAAAAAAACGCTACAGGGTTGGTATTCAGTGACCATGGCAACAGTTATCGGGGGCAAAATTCTCCCACGACGTGAAAATCTTCGTTTGAACCTTCCGAATGGAGACATCTTTGTTAACCTTGGACTCATACAAATGCGGAATGCCGGCGTTAAAGAATTTGTAAATTGAAATGATTGTTTGAAGGACATTACGGCTTAAAAAGAAGAAGACATGATTGGAAAAGGAAGTGCCATCGTCCCTTATCGGGCGATACTTTAGAATGTGTGTACCAAGGATGGTGCACAATGACAAAACACTGGAAAAACAATAGTTTTGTATTCTTCATGTTCTCACAAAGACATGACCGTTTGATCTATTCCACATTTCCCACTGATGCTTCAAACTCCGGTTTCCCCGGAAACCGACAAACTTTCCCTATAACCTATCGTTCCTTCAACAAACTCATGCACGGAAAAAGTATATGTAACGTTCTGTATGGTCAAATGAAATGACAAAGAGACAAAGTAAAACATGATGCTGGAATGTTTATGATGTAATAAAACAGTGTGCAACAGAATCGAAAACGGGGTTGTAATCCTCTGACGATCACACGCAGGCACATTCACTTACAGCCTCCCACATCCCCCCCCCCCCCCCCCCCCCACCATGCCCCATCCTCCCTCCACGCACGCACACTTAGAATGAGGGGTTGGGGGGCAGGCAAGCAGGTAAGCTTGAAAGTAGCCAGAGGTAACCAGAAAAACAGAGATAAATACATACAAAATGAAAGACAAGAACAAATAGAGAGCTTAGGGAAGTCAAGACAGCCCTTTAAACCATTTTACATTTAAAACAAAAAAAATGCGTACGCATACAAACACAAATAGCTCGAGCATGAGGTCACACGCACACAGAAACACGCACACACAAGCACGCACGCACACACACACACACACACACACACAACGACGCGCGTAAGCGACGTTTCCTTCGTAAGCAACCTGGTTAATTACGCCAGTTCAGCAGCCACGCTGAACCCCCCTAATGACGACAGCAGCGTCCATCCAGGACATGTGACCACATTCCTGAGATGTTGGCTCGATCGACGATGCACATGGTGGCTGCTTGCAAAGGCTGCTTGAACGGGATGTTTTTCTGTGTTAATGACCTTAGATTTCAAGATCATTGCCACGGTGTCGAGAAGAGGATCACGCCCGAAAACCCGACGGTGCGAAGACAGTGCCGCTGAGCACACGTTGGATCTCAACAAGGTGTTGACTCTCCAGCACCCAAGGTGAAACAAGCGGTGTTGTCTCTCCAAGCGCAGTGGTGTCCTGTCTCCATAGACCGCAGACCAAGCACGTGTTGATTGCTCCACACCCTTCGCAAAGATGGGACCGCCAAGGCCACGTCAGCTCTGCTCGATCAGACCGTCTGGACCCCGTCTGATGAAACCCTCTTGAAGATCGCTTTTGCTGAGAGAAACTGAAGCACAGGTAGCTTCAGCTGCGAGAGATTTCTCGTTTGGTAATGAGAAGCTAAGCAAGAACGGGAAGCTGCAGAATGCATATACATTTTAATAGAAACTTGTTTGATTTCGAGCAATGATAAATTTATTCATCGAAGAAAGGTCGCATTTCTGAAAAATGCATCTCTATAATTATTCCAGTCAAAGACTTCATCCACGAAACACTAGAAAAATAAATATAAAGAACAAAAAGTGGATATTCGTTCACTCATCAATTCGTCCAACCAAATACTTGTTTGCCTGTACATTCGTCTGTCATTCGTTATCTTAGTCTTCTTCCTTCTTCCTGTGCATTCCTAGCTCCTCATGCGTGCTGACCACTCAGATGGATGGATGGATTTTTATTGCCTTTCAGCATTTCTAGGCTATGTAAGGTCGTTGATAATGATAAATCCTGAGAGGCAAATCATGAATTCAAATCGCGTAGGGAGATTGGGTGGATCTATTCCTACCCCCATCCCACAGGGGGTCTAACCTCTCGGCCACAGAACCCACGTCTTTGTTATCTGATAGACATCTGGGCCCGTATTCACAACGGCGATTTATCGGCGATTTATTTTAACTCCGATTTATCTCTAAACTCAGACGATTCCAACTGCCTGTTCCGCTCTCCCTTGGCTGGAAACCAGTATATATAGCAAAGCGCAACCTAGGATCCTCTGACGAGCGTACCTTATCTAACCGATCAAGATAACGCGGGGCTAGGGGATAAATCGAGTGTTAAAAAGATAAATCGCCGTTGTGAATACGGGCCCTGGACAGAGTCCATCGCGTGGCTGGAACGGCTCAATGCCCCTCATCAGCTGGTACGTCTCGCTGTTGGGCTCCCGGGATCCACTCTAGTAACAGCCAGGGGCAGCTCAAAGCATCCCGATATTGTTGATCCTACTGCTAGTCACCACTGTGTCATTTCTCATCGTTGCAAAAATATGTTAGATACATCACTAGCTGCAAGTACAAACACAGGCTACGGTATACCTAGTAAGCATAAATCTATGAGATAATAAACGAGTTTTAAGAAAGGTTCCCCCTATCATCCGACACAGCATTGCTGACGGACTTTGCAATGGATTATCAGTCTGTACATGGGTAAAAAGTACATAAAATTGTAAAGGTGGAAAACCAGGAACATAAGTTCAGCCACCTCAACTTCAATAATATGATACCTGCCAAGTCCATATATGGTCAAGAGTACAGAGGTGCTGAGTATTGGTGTGACACAAATATTTCAAAATAAACTGTCTGATACAGTAATGATACACTCTTCATTTCACATAAATATGATACATTAGGTGATGTCTAAACTGTACAGAAATGAAAAACTGAATGCAATGTTTAGTTTAGTTGTATTTGAAGAAGACAGTTTGGAGTCTCATCTTAACTTGACACCAAAGTGTGACATGAAAATTGGCTGCGGTGTAAAGTTAAGACGAATGCTAACCTCTAATTTGACTAACACTTATGGTTTTATTTCATTTCTTTACCTAGGAGCAAACATATCATTAATACTTGGATGTTGAAGCTGCAATAAAGTTTTTGAGTTGATTAGTTTATCTTTTGTGTCTCTTTTTCTGAATGAGTGGTGGTGTCAAGTTAAGATGAGACTCCAAACTGTCTTCTTCAAATACAACTAAACTAAACATTGCATCCAGTTTTTCATTTCTGTACAGGTTAGACATCACCTAATGCATCATATTTATGTGAAATGAAGAGTGTATCATTACTGTATCAGAAAGTTTATTTTGAAATAGTTGTGTCACACCAATACTCAGCACCTCTGTACACCTGACTATTCCAAACTATTGTAAGTCAGCACTGATCACAAATATACACTGGCATCAAGAAAACCCACGATTTTATGCGTTTCATTTCTTGCACCAGATGAAGACTTCAGTAGAAAAGGTGTTATCATAAGCACAACAAATCAGAAACTGAACTTGTAGGCCGCTTTATTAAAAGACATCATTTTTCAGGGTTGCCACTGAATTTAAGACATAAAGCCACACATAAGAAGGTCCACACAGACTTGGCCCCAAGACCCAGTATAACAGACTTTATTGGAGTACAGCTGCGAACTTATCACAGGAACACGATATGAAGCATCCACTAAAATGCTATCTTTTTCTTGGTACGATAGTAAAATTTTTGTTATTTCTCATTTTCACGCCAGTTAAACAGTATGGCAGTTTGCATGTTTAAAATGCACGATCAAATGCGATAAATTTGTTAACATTTCTTGTAGCCAAAAGGATGGAAGAAGATGTATTAATTGCAGTGCCAGGAAATTGCACATCGATGTTTCAACACAATGACATAATGCATTGTTTTAGTATACTCTATGCAACCATGTAAAATGAATGAAGTTAGCGTTCTGTATGTTTGTTCAATTCTACAAATTTGGAAAAACAATTCACTCTAGAGCCAACTATGTGAGTTATAGATGAGCGCGGTGACACAGTTACCTGTTGACTCTACAAAACTAAAACCTTGCATAATACGGCAGACATAATACATAGTATAACGAAAAAGCAGATGCTGCTTCCTGTTCCGACAGTTGCGCGCCCTCTGGATCACATGCTCAATGTCGGAACTCGTCCTAAATGTTTCATCACAATACGCTCTGACAACAGACCTGAACGAAGAGGACGAGTGTCCAAGAAAAGAAAAAGCGGGCTGTGTAGTGGCTTCACATTTACCTCTATTTAGACACAGTGCTGTGTCGATTGGAAAGTTCACTTCGTACACTCAACAAGCAGCAGGTCACGTGACATTCAAGCCCGTCGATGTGCCCATCAAAATCAATATCTCTCCCACAAAAGTCTCCGGTAAACACAGATAATGCCCTGGCGTGAAGCTGGAAATTAGGAGGACAACAACATGTACGCTCCCCTCAAACATCTCCCATTGCTGCATCAACATGACCCCAAAGCACCCAACAGCCGCTTTTCCTTCATTGCTGTCAAGTTCACTGAGGTGCGAGTCATATACCAAGAAAACTTCCCATTAATCCATCGCTGGAGAAGAAGTGGCTGCGCTGTCCTCGGTGACAGCCAAATTATTGGCCCTGAACTTAGAGGTGGCAGCACAGTGTCTTGCCCAAACAACGGAGCTCCCCATTTAGTCCAGGACAGTTTGTTCTGAAATTCGAGCTTTGCCGAGACAACAGGGGGCTTGGGGGGGACTGTGAGGCAGCGATCCTGTGTGTGGACAAACTTGGGACAACAGAGTCTTCCTGCAGACACCTGCGGGGACGTGTGCGCACAAGCGCCCTCTATCTGCCAGATCTGGCAGCCGTAGCCGACGCACTCGGCACGTCGTGACTGGAAGAATTTCTTCCTCTCTGGCAAGCAATGGGGCCCTAAAAAAACTCCAGTCAGCGCTCTTGTGGGGCTTCGTTACCAGCAAGAAGAAATTAGTCTCGAAAATTGCCGGCACGGTGCTTTTATTAGCCAGCCCATCGGCTGCCAAAGCTTGTGAGAATCACTGCAGGAAAAAGGGGTAATTGGTCTGACAGGTGTTCCAATCTTCGAAAGAAAGCAGCGATTTGATCACTACAGGTTGAAGGCAAACTCGAGGAGCCCATCCCAGGTTCGTCAAAACAGAGTCATGGCGCATCCTCATTTTGGGTACAAGGGAACGTGATGAACTTGACTTCGTGATTCACTTCTAAATGAAACCGATGGTTTCTCAGCAATTTTCTTACAGCAGATACCACATGGCAAGTAGTGCACGCTAGTGATAAAACCAGGCTGTGTGGATACAGAAGTTGTCAGTGGACTGTAAAATCCATGGCATGAAAAGAGGCATCATCCCTTTTTTTCCATTCAGGAGTGAATCTTGATGTGACACGTAGAAAGAAAAGCACCATTTCATTTATATATTCATATATGACCACTAGCACAGACGTGTCAGTAACACATGATTAATAAAAATGGTCCATTAACTCCCTGAATACAGCAATGTAGGACATACACGGCACATGGTCGCAAAATTCATAAGTCGAGTATGGAAGAAAAAACTCTCTCCAGCCAACGTTGGCGCTCACAAGTTTGGCTTTCTCTTCTAAGTCAAGGTAAAACATTCCCTTGTGTGAATGAGGGCACACTATCGATGTAATTGTCAAGTTTCATAATGAAATCCTGCATGCCTTCTATGCATTCTATCCATTTGTTCACGTCACTCTTCCGATGTAGATTCTCTGCAATCTTCAGTGAAGCCTTTAAGAACCTGCGTGAGAGAGAACAAAACAAAACACTTTTAAAAGTTGCCAATCACAATAGACAGCCTTCAAATATCAGCCACTTATCCCTTTTGTGTTGTAACAAACTGTCCACGTGGTGGCATTGAAATGATCATAATTACCACATCTGGCCAGCAGATAAGTTGCACATATATGTATGCGACTATAGAATATTTGTAGTTATGGTGCAGACAAACACTTTTCCTCAACAGGAAATATAAAGAAAGAATAAGTAATGACAGTTATTATTCATGAATGGTACCTATAGTTGATCAAAATACTTCTTACACACACGCACACGCACACACGCACGCACGCACGCATGCACGCACACACACACACACACACAGACACACACACATACACCCCCTCTCCCCCTTACTTTTGAGTTTTCTTTTTGGTGTGTGCGTCTTGGGCCGACAGAGCATCCAGGCTGCACAGCAACCAAGTCAGGCAGACCATGATCAAGTTGAAGCCAACAAACACAGAAGGCAGGCTGGGGAAAAAAGAAACCACGACTGCACCAACAACATCTATAATTATAATCAAACCTCTAGGTTCCTCAAGCATACTCTAATAAGTATACAATGGTCTGGCTATTCAGATATTGTATGTACAGATGAGTAAAATGTATGTGTGCGCACGCTAGCATGCATGTGTATACACGTAAGTGTGTGCACATGTATGTTCACATACGTCCATCTCATTAACTTATTGAGACTTCATAGAAACCTTTTTAAGCGTTGAAATCGTGCGCTATGGTGATATGGCCTAACTGTGTGACTCCATAACTGAAAATCATGAAAAACTTGACAATACGCATTTGGGTTTCCACAGGCTGATCATCCAGTAGAGAGGTCAAGATGACCCACAGTTTCATCAGTGTATAGAGTTTATCGCTTTGAGCACACAGCTCTTGTGAAAAGTGTGATGGGTTGAATACTAGACATAAGTGACCAAAGACAGCTAGATGTCCTCTTACTGTCTGACAATAAATTATCAATGAAATCATCAGCCAAGCAAATCAGAATCAAGACGACAGTCTGAATGCAAAAGAAGGCAGAGGAGGAGGAGAAGGAGGAGGAGGAGGAGGAGAAGGAGGAGGAGGAGGAGAAGGAGGAGGAGGAAAAGATGGAGGAGGAGGAAAAGATGGAGGAGGAGAAGTAGGAAGGGGGGGGGGGGGGAGGAGGAGGAAGAGAAAGAAGAGGAAGAGGAAGAAGAGGAGGAGGAGGGAGAAGGAGGAGGAGGAGCGCGAGGAGGAGGAGCGCGAGGAGGAGGAGCGCGAGGAGGAAGAGAAGGAGGAGGAGGAGCGCGAGGAGGAGGAGCGCGAGGAGGAGGAGCGCAAGGAGGAGAAGGAGAAGGAGGAGTAGAAGGAGGAGGAGGAGGAGGAAGAGTAGAAGGAGGAGGAGGAGGAGGAAGAGTAGAAGGAGAAGGAGGAGGAAGAGTAGTAGCAGGAGGAGGAGGAGGAGGAGGAGAAGGAGTAGGATGAGGAGGATGAGGAGGAGGAGGAGGAGGATGAGGAGGAGGAGAACGACGACGACGAGGAGGCGGAGGACGACGACGACGAGGAGGAGGAGAACAACGACGACGACGAGGAGGAGAACGACGACGACGACGACGAGGAGGAGGAGAACGACGACGATGACGAGAAGGAGGAGAACGACGACGACGACGAGGAGGAGGAAGAGGAAGAGAACGTGGAGGAAGACAACTTGGATGGTGATGATGATGAGAACGTGAAGGATGATCAGGAGGAGAACGTCGAGGGTGATCAGGAGGAGAACGTTGAGGATAATCAGGAGGAGAATGTCGAGGAAGATAAGGAGGAGAACGTAGAGGAAAATACCGAGAAGGACGAGGGGGTATCGATTAAAAGGAGGTGGAGGTGCAAGGCAATAAGAAGGAAAGCAACCGCAATGATGGTGAACACGATGAGGATAATAATTACAACAGCAACCATTATGGCATTTTGACATTTTATCCGTCTGCACCCCCAGCGTACCTCTCCAGTAACCGTTTGAAGTTTTCTCGCTGTCGAGAGCGGAGCGTCATCTGCTGGCACTCCTTCTGTCTGTTCTTTAGAGCCTCCAGCATCTGTGACACAGCACTCTGGCATTCCCCAGCCACACGCTGGCACAGTCCCACCAACTCCCCTTCTCGCACGCCCTCCCTGGCTGCTGCATTCTCTCCATCCTGGAAAAAGAGTTGCTGTTGCATTTACATATATGGCAACTGCCATTTGATGCCTACCTCCTCAGCTAAAACCTACGCCACAGAGCTTTTGGGGCTTGCTCCGGTAACTTGACTTGGGTCATAGACCTTTCGGGGCTGCTTCAGTAGCTTTTCTGTGGCCATGGAGTTTTTGTAGTCAGTTCCAGTAGCTCGACAATGACCATAGAGCTTTCGGGGCCTGCTTTGTAGTGGCCATAGAGCTTCTGCTGCCTGCTCCAGTAGCATAACTATTGCCATATAATTTTGGGGGCCTGCTTTAGTAATTGGACTATGGCCATAGAGCTTTTGGGGCCTGCTCCAGTAGCTTGCCTTAGGCAATAGAGCTTTTGGGGTCTGCTCCAGTAGCTTGACAATGGCCTTAGAGATTTTGAGACCTGGCCCAGTAGTTTGACGTAGGCAATAGAGCTTTTGGGGCCTGCTCCAGTACTGACCATAGAGCTTTTGGAACCTGCTCCAGTTGTTTGACTACAGCCATAAAACTATCGGTGCCTGCTACAGTAACTTGATTTGGCCATAAAGCTTTTGGGACCTGCTCCAGTAGTGGCCATTGAGCTTTTGCAGCCTACTCCAGTAGTGGCCATAGAGCTTTTGCAGCCTACTCCAGTAGTGGCCATAGAGCTTTTGCAGCCTACTCCAGTAACCTGCCTGTGGCCATAGAGTTTTTGTGGCCTGCTCCAGTACCTTGACTATGGCAACAGAGCTTTTGGGCCTGATCCTGTAGCTTGACTATGGCAACAGAGCTTTTGGGCCTGATCCTGTAGCTTGACTATGGCCATAGAGCTCTTGGGGCTTGCTCCAGTATTGACCATAGAACTTTTGGTGCCTGCTCCAGTAGCTTGATTATGGCCAATTAACTTCTGGGGCCTGCTCCAGTAGTTGCCATAGAGCTTTTGGTGCCTGCTCCAGTAGTGGCAATAGAGATTTTGGTGCCTGCTCCAGTAGTTGCCATAGAGCTTTTGGTGCCTGCTTTAGTAGTTGCCATAGAGCTTTTGGTGCCTGCTCCAGTAGTTGCCATAGAGCTTTTGGTGCCTGCTCCAGTAGTTGCCATAGAGCTTTTGGTGCCTGCTCCAGTAGTTGCCATAGAGCTTTTGGTGCCTGCTCCAGTAGTTGCCATAGAGCTTTTGGTGCCTGCTCCAGTAGTTGCCAGAGCTTTTGGTGCCTGCTCCAGTAGTTGCAATAGAGCTTTTGGTGCCTGCTCCAGGAGTTGCAATAGAGCTTTTGGTGCCTGCTCCAGTAGCTTGATTATGGCCAATTAACTTCTGGGGCCTGCTCCAGTAGTTGCCATAGAGCTTTTGGTGCCTGCTCCAGTAGTTGCCACAGAGCTTTTGGTGCCTGCTCCAGTAGTGGCAATAGAGCTTTTGGTGCCTGCTCCAGTAGTTGCCATAGAGCTTTTGGTGCCTGCTCCAGTAGTTGCCATTGAGCTTTTGGTGCCTGCTCCAGTAGTTGCCATAGAGCTTTTGGTGCCTGCTCCAGTAGTTGCCATAGAGCTTTTGGTGCCTGCTCCAGTAGTTGCCATAGAGCTTTTGGTGCCTGCTCCAGTAGTTGCCATAGAGCTTTTAGTGCCTGCTCCAGTAGCTTGACTATGAGCAGCCTAGCAGCATGTACCATTATGGGCTTCAGTATATGGGACAACTTCACAAACATTTTTTTAAACTGCTGCATAATTTTTTCTGTGTATTTTTTCATATCATTTGATTCATTATCATTATCATTTGTACAAAGTCATCATCATTATTTGTATTACATCATCTTATTGTTCCACAACATTATAATTCATTCAACATCATCATAATTTGTTTCATGACATCAGTATTTGTTTAAAATACATTTATGATTAAATCATCATGCTTTTTAAAAACTTTATTACATACAAATTACAATGTTGTTATAAATGTAGTTTTTTCCTTTTTTTGTGGTCTTGTATTGGAAATGTAGAGGTGATAACTTTATGCTGTGTTTTTCTCCTGGACAACCAAATTAGATTGAGAAGCCTACATACAATTTAATGCAATACATCCACTTAACTTTGATATAAATTTACGAAGAAGAAAAAAATGCACATAAAAACTGGGGCTACATTATCTGTAGAGACATTAGCACATCCTTTGTTTAGAGATGGATTGAGTACCTGCACAATTTGATTTCGAAACAGTGTTCGTATTCTCATTTTCAGAAGATTCTTGATGTGCTCCTCCTCAATGTGGAATGGACAGAAGAATCTGCAGACAAAATGCAACAGATTAATAAATCCACAGGGGCGGACGAGGAGGGTGGGGGGTGGGGGTGGGGGTGGGGTTCCGGGGTTTCTGGAACACACACACAGCCAAAAAAAAATAATTTCAGTAACAAAATCTGCTGCCTGAAACTGGCAATGATCATCATTAGAATGCACCAGATTGCACCATTTTGCAGCCTTCTTTCTCCCCTGCCTTGTGGTGCTGATTTAGCCCCCCCCCCCCCGTTTCTGAAAAAAGTTTGGAATCCCCCCCCCCCCCCCCCCAAAAAAAAAGAACTGATCCGCCGCTGATCCATAACTAGAGAATATTAGGCACACTGTACCCACTCTATAACAGATTTAATGGGATATATCCTCAGTCTAAATATATATTTACTTACATTTCTATTAGTCATCATATGTGTATGCTCAGAACCAAATTAATTGGTTAACAGGCAACATTTGCAGAGAAGACAAGCAGGAACTTCTATTCAGATGTTGACACAGATGCATAAATTCACACAGTCATACACTAACTTATCCATACAAAGCAGATATAAAGACATAATTCATTTAACCATTTTTCTTCCTCTCTCTCCTCTACCTTCCTTCACTACCTGCAGGACACCTGCAAAAGGTTCACCGGGGGGGGGGGGGGGGAACATTTTAGTACATGTAATTCATAACAATGACCTGTCCTCCCATATTCAGTCACTTGGATACTTTCTTCAAGATATAGCTGAACCATTCCTATGCATACTCTGAGGGTTTCAGATTTCAGATCTACCACTAAATGAATATTTTGCCCCCCAGTGTCTTTTGATAGAAATTGCAATTACAGTGGACCTCATTATCACATTGCTTCTGTCATTCTCGTAAACAGATCTGTCAAATATGCGGTATGGTTACACAATGCAGACTCTCATCTAAATGTGTTGCTTATTTTAATTGTTCCTCGCGGGATGTATGTGAGAATTAGCTATGTGCCAAATTTAATTAACATAGCTTGATTACAAGTAGGGGGTTGCTATGCAAAATGTAGCTCAAACTTGAAAAACTGTTTTCTTCAAAAGGTCATTTTTGGTACATTTTTGGTACATTTTTGTCATAACTCAGCAAACACTGCACACATTGTTGGTATCATTTTGAAGGCATTTAGTGTACTCAATGATGACAGACAAAATATGAACTTCACCAAAGGTATCTAAACGGCTCCTTTTGGGAAGACCTGTCACATTTAAGAACATTTTCAAACATTTCAAGAAATTCTAATGCCACAGTTTTCATGCACCCAAGTTACACATGGAGACACCAGGACTTGCATGCAAAGAGGTGGAGACCTACAACTGTGGGACCTCTCCACTGCTGACGGTGGGGATGGGGAGGTGCTGGGACAGCCGCACAGCCTGGTTGAGGATGTTTGTGTACTTGTCGTTTCCAGAAGTGAAGACCCCAGAGCCATCTTGAGCACACCTGAAGTAGGGGTTCTCTTCTGGAGTCATCCAGTGCAAGCAAACAGCAAACAAAACAATGCCCCAAGGTCTTTCAGTGCAACCTCCCCACACTTGGCTTTTACTTCATCTATTCTGTGTTACTTGAAAAAACCAGAGCTATCTCTGGATTTTTGTCCTGTTTAGCGGTGCTGATAACAGAGCGATGATCTTTGTTGTGAAACACTTGAGGTGCTCCAAACTCCAAATTAGTTTTGCAAACTTTGAATCTTGGCTGCTACTGGAACTTCCAGTGGAAGTCATCCAGTACAAAGAGACAACAAGCAAGACAATAACCCTGGATGTCTCAGTGCTATGCAGCCTCCCCCAACTTTTGCCCTCTCTGTTCTGTGTTTCTTGAAATAGGCAGAGGTATCTCTGGATTTCTGTCACGTGTACCTGTATAGATAACAAAGTGAGCATCTTTGGTTTGAAACACCTGAGTGGCACAATAATCAGGGGATACGGTGTAAAATGATTTCAGCCCCAAATGTGGATGATGTTGCTATATTAGTCTTTACTCCCAAGCTCCAATTTAGTTTGGCAATCTTTCAATCTTGGATGCCAGTAGAAGCCGTCCAACACATGCAAACAGCCAATTAACAAATGCGAAAACTAACTGAAGGCAGATTCTTAACCAAAAACGGCCAGCCACCTTGATAACAAAGGCAAACAAGACAAATGTTTCCAGATGTCTTAGTGCATCTCAATCTCTACCAACTTTTTTCATTCAGAAAAGAACAATTTTCTGTTTTGAGTTCCTTGAAGCAAATGGAGGAGAAGCATCACCAATACAGTAATGATTTTTAATGAAGTACAAACGAGTGCCTCCAAACTCCAAATAAAAATACTTAAAAAAAGAAAGCTTGATAGACTTTCACATTCAGTCTCAAAGTTTACAAGAAGTGTATTGTTGGTGTCAAGCAGCAGTGGGCATACTCAGCCCCCAGACACTACAGCATTACACTGAAAAAAAATAAACAGTTTGATTTACAAGCTTGCACACTACTCAGTCTTCAAAATGTTACCACAGAACCTTTGGTGAGAGCATTTATAACTAGAAGGGCAAAGCCCATACGACTCACATGCTTGACCTTGACCTTTATATGACCTTGACCTTCAGGTGACCTTCAAGGTCAAGGTCAAACAACTAAACCTAGCAATGACATCATACACTAAGAAATGATTTACACATTTTTTTCCTACCAAAAAAACATGTGACCTTGACCCAAGGTCATCCAAGGTCATGCAACACAAAGCTCTTAATTCAAGACATAGGAAGCACAATGGTGCTTATTGGCACTTTCTACCATGAGATATAGTCACTTTTAGTGGTTCACTACCCCATTTTGGTCACATTTCATAAGGGTCAAAGTGACCTTGACCTTGATGATATGTGACCAAATGTGTCTCATGATGAAAGTATAACATGTGCCCCACATAATTATTAAGTTTGAAACAGTTATCTTCCATAGTTCAGGGTCAAGGTCACTTCAAAATATGTATACAATCCAACTTTGAAGAGCTCCTGTGACCTTGACCTTGAAGCAAGGTCAACCAAACTGGTATCAAAAGATAGGGCTTGCTTTGACCTATATACCACTTGTAGCTAAGGTCGCCATTCTCAATAACGTGGGAGAAAATTGGGAAAATGTGAAAAATGACTGTTTTTGAGACCACATTTATGGCTCCTGTGACCTTGACCTTGAAGCAAGGTCAAGTCACTATGTATGTTTTTTGAGGCCTTGTCATCATACACCATCATGCCACATTTGGTGATGATAGACTTAATAGTCTCCGAGAAAAATCCAACGTTTAAGTTTTTTACGGACGCCCGGACGGACGCCCGGACGGACGGACGCCCGGACGGACGGACGACACGGCTCAGTACATAGACTCACTTTTGCTTCGCATGTGAGTCA
>JAWQFJ010001575.1:245464-268140 GCA_034096865.1 Theodoxus fluviatilis
AAAGAAGGCTACATACCTCATCAAATGTTGTGTACAATGTTGAGGACTGTAATGCAAAATAAACCATCTTGAAAAACAAGTTACAATCAAATTGAGCCACATGAATAAATACAGTGATTTAGAATATTTCATATAGACAAAGTCTCTGGAAGAGTGAATCTCTTGTAGAGTACACTATTTTTCCATCTTTCACAATAAAACAGTTGCATCCCATCATAAACTCTGAAAGACAGAAACAGGCATAATTCACACATCTAACCAGTGCTCCAACAGTTTCAAAAGTAAATTATTATTCTGCAGACCTTCTATGCCTCCCAGATGGAGATGCATGCTCTGTAGTGCATTTTCCTGGGCAGTGTTCACCTGTGGGTCAGAGGTCAGAGCTGACCCACACCAAGATTCTGAAGAGGTGAGTAACTAGGGAAATTGGGACTTGGCTTGTTCTTCCTTCAACCAGCACTAGTGACCTCACATAACCAATGGCCTTGGCTTGTTCTTCCTTCAACCAGCACTAGTGACCTCACATAACCAATGGCCTTGGCTTGTTCTTTCTTCAACCAACACTAGTGACCTCACATAACCAATGGCCTTGGCTTGTTCTTTCTTCAACCAACACTAGTGACCTCACATAACCAATGGCCTTGGCTTGTTCTTTCTTCAACCAGCACTAGTGACCTCACATAACCAATGGCCTTGGCTTGTTCTTTCTTCAACCAGCACTAGTGACCTCACATAACCAATGGCCTTGGCTTGTTCTTTCTTCAACCAACACTAGTGACCTCACATAACCAATGGCCTTGGCTTGTTCTTTCTTCAACCAGCACTAGTGACCTCACATAACCAATGGCCTTGGCTTGTTCTTTCTTCAACCAGCACTAGTGACCTCACATAACCAATGGCCTTGGCTTGTTCTTTCTTCAACCAACACTAGTGACCTCACATAACCAATGGCCTTGGCTTGTTCTTCCTTCAACCAGCACTAGTGACCTCACATAACCAATGGCCTTGGCTTGTTCTTTCTTCAACCAACACTAGTGACCTCACATAACCAATGGCCTTGGCTTGTTCTTTCTTCAACCAGCACTAGTGACCTCACATAACCAATGGCCTTAAACAGACTACAAAGGTTGATGGGCTATAACACTTTATTCATTCATTCATTCATTCATACCTCTGCAGTGCATACACGTTCTGGGCATTTGTTGACTTCAGCAAAGACCAGGCGCAGAGCGTGTTCCAACTGAGGCAGCAATAAAACCAGGCAGTGTCCATAGCTGAAAATAAAACAGAACCATTCTGTCATTCTATATAGACTTCAGTCATCTCGGTTTTGACAGTTTGTTAGTCTTCTTACTATGGCCTCTTTACATTGAGTAAAATCCATAGGGCTGTTACTGTAAAAAAAATCAATTTTACTTACACACACAGAGACACAAAGACATACACACACAAGCAACCACTCACCCACAACCACACACACACAACCACACACACAACCACACACACACACACACGCAAACATACACACACATATATACACTCACACGTGTACTCACACGTGCACTAACATGCACACACACACACACACACACACACACACACACACATGCACACACACACACATGCACACACACACACATGCACACACACACACATGCACACACACACACATGCACAGTCATGTATTCATGTACATACACACACACACGCAAATGCACATTTATTTAAGCAAACATCAATTAATTCAGCACAAAGTATACCAGTCTAAGAACTTGGTCACATACTATTAACTCATTCACAATGCGTAGCATCAAAGCTGAATACAGTCATTGATGACGTGTGTTTCATATCATGCTACCCATTTGCATAATTTTCCTTCTTGTAAGGGGAAGATCTCTATACCTCCTCCCCTTTCACCTCACAACTTCATTTCCTCCTGCCTACACCAGTCACAGAGCTAAGTATTGTCTTTTTTGTTTGTGTTGTTGTCCTGAAGAAGAGTTTTGTAGTCGAAACATTGACATCTTGTTTTGTCGTGTATTTTATTATAATAAAGTCTGGAACAGTACCAATGGTTGTTTTCTGAAATCAAATAACTAGATAACATTTTATAGCTTTAGTTTTTCTTAATATGATTTTTCAAAATACACATATTTTCTCGTGATTCCAGGGATATGACACACTAAAACTACTGCATCTTGAATGAGTCAAAGATAGCACACTGAGTTGTTACCATCAATATACTTGCTGTAATCATTAATGTTATCAATGGATTGTCATTCAATTCTCTAATTTTAATGCAAAGAATTGGTTCAAGCATATGAAACAGGATGAGACAAAATGGTTAATGTCCTGCTTCATATGCTTGGACTAGTTCTTTTGTTCATATCATTAAATCTATCTGCAGTCACTTGTTATTAATCCGATTCTCTTTTCAGCCTCACCAGTAACCATCATTACCTGAATTGTCACAATAACTATTATGATCAAGTTTCACAATCTTGTTTTTTTCCATAGAGACATGAGCAAGCTAATGTTTGACGCATAATATTTTGCAAAAAATCAAGTATCTGGTCATATAAGGAAGTTTCAAATTGTTTGTCTGTTTGTTGACTTTTTGAGATGCAGATGGTTGGAGATGTTTAGTTTAACATATAGAGCTGAAGCCTTCCATTGGACAGACAGGAAAATGTTGGACCACAGGCGGGGACTGAACCCACGACTGTTTGATTAGTGCCCAAAATGCTCTACCAGCTGAGATGTCTAGGTCGAGTTGAGAAAGGGTTGAGGTTAGAAAAATCAATTGCTGAGAGAGAGCTGAGAGATGAAAAAGGCTTCGGGCAGGTCTTCATGAAATGCTCATCACCTTTCCTCTGAGAAGAGCTTGACAGCCCTGGACCAGACAGCAACCATGGTGCGAGGAACAAAGCTCTTTTTTCCCTCACCATCATCCCCCGCCATCTTGCCATCACTCAGGCCTCCAAGAGTTGTCTCCACCTTTCTAAGGTCTGGCCCTGTCAAGACTGAGAGACACACTACATAAAGGCTGATTTATGGTTGTTTAGGATGACATAATTCAAATGATTACAAATATGATCAGCATGAACAAAAAGGCAGCAAAAAATACACAAACTCCCTCTTTAATACAATGTCATATAGCAAGCATGACACTGCAGCAAGTACAGGGGATTGGAGATAAACAGAATTTTTTGCACGGGGCCACAGCTCACGGTTGTTGGATGCCATTAGCAGATGGCTTCTTAGGTCATCTGCTTCTAACTTCCGGTCGGTGAGCCGACCGTGGTTTAGGTTCTGGAGGGGGGTCTGACTAATTGCCAGCCCCAGTGCCAGAACACATGTGCAGGAATTGGGTCATTTATGAATTGTCCCAGGGAGGACTGGCATCAACTCAAAGTTTTTCCCACCCTCCTCCCCTAGCTGCCACCAACCTTGTTGTTTTACTAAACAGTCACCTATATTGCTTTCCATGTACTGACTGGTTACTCAATTGATTGGGTCCCTAGTGACTCTGGAAGGGTAGGAGCCATGCTTTTTCCCATTGGTTTTTTTACCGCAGGTCCTTCCTTCCTATTAATTTAGGCGGTCAGCGCTCACACAAAATACTGGGGTCAAGAAGATTAGTTAGGTGTAATGATGTGACTGTAAATAATTTTGTACATTGGTGAGAGGTAAAACTACTAGAACAAGTAACACTGAGATCAGAACAAGGGACATAACCAGGGTCATAGTTTTGATTAATTTTATGAATGTAGAATTCTGTTTCTGAAGCTGAAAATTTGCAATGTGACGTGTACATTTTTTGCACAACCTCAGCCGTTTTATATATGCAATAACATTTTGATGTTCTGAGGCATGCTGCCATGATTTTTATACTTGCCGTATGTATATTATATTGTGTTACTGGCTCTTTATTAAGAAAGAATATTGGATGTTGTGTTAATCTTTGGTTACTATGCTTTCTTAATAAAGATGCCCATTTTCTCTCTTGAATCAAGTGTGCGGTGGTCTTGTGCAAAAAAGGATTTGTGTGAAAGAATGCAACAGAAATGCTCTTTCATTGAACTTCTTTTGAGCCATCAGCCATCATCATGTAGATGCTGTAATAAATGCACAACTTCATACAGTAACAGATTAAAAGTACCTGTTGTGTTTCTATATATTTCTCATTTTACATAAAGGAGGATTATGTCACATTCCTGTTACTTTCTTATTTAAAAGAAAGCAAGAAAGACAGAAAGAAAGCAAACAAGAGAGAGAGAGAGAGAGAGAGAGAGAGAAAGAGAGAAAGAGAGAGAGAAAGAGAGAGAGGAAAAAAGAAAGAAATGAAGAAATGAAGAAAGAAACATAGAAAGAAACAAAGAAACAAAGAAACAAAGAAAGAAGGAAAAAAAGAAGAAAGACAAAACCCAAAAATAAACAGCACAGTCTGCTTACAGAAGCATTGAAATATACACTCAAGAACAGCAGCATATCATCTACATGCCAAACATAGAATCCCTGCATTTATCTACATAACTTTGATCAAGAGAACTAGGAGAATAGTTCCAGTGTTTGGATCATGCACAAGGCTTCCTACAACATGCAAAGTGCATTTTCCTCATGTTCTTACCTGGAACAGCCTGATCCAGATCAGGAGACAGGGGAAAATCCACTGCCCCTCTGTGAAAAATTTCCTT
Source organism: Theodoxus fluviatilis (assembly GCA_034096865.1). Classification (NCBI taxonomy): domain Eukaryota; kingdom Metazoa; phylum Mollusca; class Gastropoda; order Cycloneritida; family Neritidae; genus Theodoxus; species Theodoxus fluviatilis. The sequence continues at coordinate 250,162 of JAWQFJ010001575.1, forward strand.
CTGACCTTGACCTTGCAAGATCTCCCCAATGGAAGGGTAAAGCAGAAACAGAAACCACACAAACCTGGAAAGAAAGCATCAAGACACCAGTGTTAAACTGCTGTGGGGAGGAAAGGGATGATGGACTGGAAACAGTTTAAACATGCTTTTTCCTTTTTAAAGACCACTTCAGATTATGGAAAAGTTCTTGCAGTGTTCCTGCTGCTCCTATTCCTGTCAGAAGAGAAAGCGGAGTACAGGAAGACAAGGAGGAGGAGGAGGAGGAGGAAAGGGAGAAAAGTTAACAAATAAACAGTAACAAGAAGTAGGAAAGAAGTATAGGAGATGAGAAACAGGAATGAAAGCAATAGAGTTAGAAGCAGGACACACACGTCAAGCCAAGAAAATGCACACATACCAAAAAAAAAAGCTTTATAATATGAAAAGTTTCAGAATACAAATGTACACGGGGCAACTGCAGCATGTAAAGCAAGCATAACAAGAGCAGGAGAAAACCAAACAACGGGTATTCTGAAGTTGGTAGTGTTGAGTGCAAGTCCAATGCAAGTGATGGAAACTTACCTTGGACATATTTCTCCAGGTGCCGGAAATCCATGCCACGCGATGTTTCTGAGATTCATGGTCACTGGGGGCCCTATCATAACACGCAGCACCTGAATCTGCCAAGCCCAGTTAAATACTCAAGTACAGGGCTCATCTACCACAACAGGGAACAATGAAAATGTTCAAAGCATTTGAAATTATAGTTAAATCTGTGGTCCTGAAACAAACCAAAATCGAAAATGAACTGTAATTTATAAAAACTCTATTTCCACAAACTGGAAAATTGTTTTTACAGATTTCCTCCAGGTTAAAAATGGTTTTTCAGGTGTAAGTTTACTACATCAATCCCTTTGCATCACATATGTGGTACTTCAGGCAGCAAAGCATCCGTCTGAGACAATTAATTGCCTGCTGGATCACCACACACAGTGGGTTGGCCCAGGTTACAAGTTTATTTGCATGTTTGGGCTGATTGAATTTATTTACAATGAGAGGTGAAGAAAGACATGCACGGGTCAATGATAGACCATAACTAACGAGAGGGCAACTTCTCACAGGACTTGAAAACAGCCCATGCTGCACCGATACCTCCCTCATCAGCTGGAGTGCTGTGGTCTTCGTGCTTTGGGGACCTGCTCCAGTAGCACTCACACAGCTGGCCCCAAGCAGCACTTACATGCCTCTAATGAAGGACCACATCTGATATGTTTTTATTGCATTGTTAAACAATATTAATTTTTTTGCCAACTGTTTCTATCTCATTGTTAAGCAGGCTTCTTCTGCAGCCCACTGACTGTGTGTGGTCATTTATGAAGTGATTGCTTCTTGCTGACAACTTACTACAGTGGGGCCAAGGAAGTCCCTCAGCTCCTGAGTTGTGAGCAGATCCTTGAGCATGGAGGGGCAGTTGCTCCCTTTTGTAAGGTAGAGCTGTAATCAAGGCAAATCCAGGTTCTCAAAATGCATCATGCATATCAAACACAATTCAACCACTACATCATTGTACCCTTTCCTTACCTTTACTCACAACTTGCTATCACGGAACAAGTTTAAAACAAATAATTTTCCAGTGTTCCATTATGACAAAAAATACAACAGTATACATGTAGTGTATAGATATAGCATGCATGACACACCTTCTCCCTCCCACCACCCACCACACCTACCTTCCACCCCCACCATCCACCCATCCGCAAACACACACACGGGTTGGCAGGTTGGCCTGATTTTGTTTGTTGTTTTTTAAGAAGCCAGACTGAAAATAAATGGAAATTTCTCCTTCACTGAAAACTTAAAAAAAACTTAAATAATAGATATCCTATGTGCTCATAGAGCAGAGAAGATGGGGCAGCCCACAGTACATCATCTACCATACATTTCTTTCTTTCTCTCTCTGTTCTTTGATTCTTGTGAGTGCATGATCAAAACAAGTTTTGGGTCAGCAGAAAAGATAGGGACAACAGCTATTTTTGCTTGTGTGGTCTAAATCAAAAGGAAATTGATTTCTTCACCCTCTGGTCTACTCACATCTCCAAGAGCTCTCTCCAGACTGCAGGAGAGAAGCAGCAAGGCCTGGAGGCAGGAAACAGAATCTCCACTCTTCAGCAGACGTAGGCTCTCCATCAGTACCTGCAGAATTACAGCAAGCTGTCATAATGCTGTCTTGTGAGTACATCTCTCATACATCCCTTCACATCCCATGTCTACATCCCTTCACATCCCATGTCTACATCCCTTCACATCCCATGTCTACACCCCTTCACATCCCATGTCTACATCCCTTCACATCCCATGTCTACATCCCTTCACACCCCATGTCTTCACCCCTTCACATCCCATGTCTACATCCCTTCACATCCCATGTCTACATCCCTTCACATCCCACGTCTACATCCCTTCACATCCCATGTCTACACCCCTTCACATCCCATGTCTACATCCCTTCACATCCCATGTCTACATCCCTTCACATCCCATGTCTACATCCCTTCACATCCCATGTCTACATCCCTTCACATCCCATGTCTACACCCCTTCACATCCCATGTCTACATCCCTTCACATCCCATGTCTACATCCCTTCACATCCCATGTCTACATCCCTTCACATCCCATGTCTACATCCCTTCACATCCCATGTCTACACCCCTTCACATCCCATGTCTACATCCCTTCACATCCCATATCTACATCCCTTCACATCCCATGTCTACATCCCTTCACATCCCATATCTACATCCCTTCACATCCCATGTCTACATCCCTTCACATCCCATGTCTACATCCCTTCACATCCCATGTCTACATCCCTTCACATCCCATGTCTACATCCCTTCACATCCCATGTCTACACCCCTTCACATCCCATGTCTACATCCCTTCACATCCCATGTCTACATCCCTTCACATCCCATGTCTATATCCCTTCACATCCCATGTCTACACCCCTTCACATCCCATGTCTACATCCCTTCACATCCCATGTCTACATCCCTTCACACCCCATGTCTACATCCCTTCACACCCCATGTCTACATCCCTTCACATCCCATGTCTACATCCCTTCACACCCCATGTCTACATCCCTTCACACCCCATGTCTACATCCCTTCACATCCCATGTCTATATCCCTTCACATCCCATGTCTACATCCCTTCACATCCCATGTCTACATCCCTTCACATCCCATGTCTACATCCCTTCACATCCCATGTCTACATCCCTTCACATCCCATATCTACATCCCTTCACATCCCATGTCTACATCCCTTCACATCCCATATCTACATCCCTTCACATCCCATGTCTACATCCCTTCACATCCCATGTCTTCATCCCTTCACATCCCATGTCTTCACCCCTTCACATCCCATGTCTACATCCCTTCACATCCCATGTCTACATCCCTTCACATCCCATGTCTACACCCCTTCACATCCCATGTCTACATCCCTTCACATCCCATGTCTACATCCCTTCACATCCCATGTCTACATCCCTTCACATCCCATGTCTTCAGTCCTTCACATCCCATGTCTACATCCCTTCACATCCCACGTCTACATCCCTTCACATCCCATGTCTACACCCCTTCACATCCCATGTCTACATCCCTTCACATCCCTTCACATCCCATGTCTACATCCCTTCACATCCCATGTCTTCAGTCCTTCACATCCCATGTCTACATCCCTTCACATCCCACGTCTACATCCCTTCACATCCCATGTCTACACCCCTTCACATCCCATGTCTACACCCCTTCACATCCCATATCTACATCCCTTCACATCCCATGTCTACATCCCTTCACATCCCATGTCTACACCCCTTCACATCCCATGTCTACACCCCTTCACATCCCATGTCTACATCCCTTCACATCCCATGTCTACATCCCTTCACATCCCATGTCTACATCCCTTCACATCCCATGTCTACATCCCTTCACATCACATATCTACATCCCTTCACATCCCATGTCTACATCCCTTCACATCCCATGTCTACACCCCTTCACATCCCATGTCTACATCCCTTCACATCCCATGTCTACATCCCTTCACATCCCATGTCTTCAGCTCTTCACATCCCATGTCTTCATCCCTTCACATCCCATGTCTACACCCCTTCACATCCCATTTCTACATCCCTTCACATCCCATGTCTACATCCCTTCACATCCCATGTCTACATCCCTTCACATCCCATGTCTACATCCCTTCACATCACATGTCTTCAGCCCTTCACATCCCACGTCTACATCCCTTCGCATCCCATGTCTTCAGCCCTAACCCTCTGCTCCAATGTACTTGGGTACTTGACTTTTCACTGTGTGGGCTGGCTGTCCATTTCATTTGTTATGGTCGGTGACCATTTAGGATAGGTAGTTGAAGGGATTCATCAGACGGTTCAGGTAATCAGTATTTATTCTCGATTCCGTTATGACGAGTGCCGGGACGTCACTTTCCCAATGGAGTTGCTTCCCTTGATACACAACGTGATCGGGAGATCAAAACATTACATCCCTCTTCTTATGGAAAGAAATAATTATGAGGATCAAATTAAGAGGGAAGAAACTTCAATGTACAGGGATAAAATTATGGGACACATTAAGCATTAATTTAAAATCCTGTTTGTCTTCCATGGTTGTATCACTGGTGTAACGTGTGCTGGCTGTTTGCTCATATGTATGTTGATTACAAGTCCACGTCCTGAAATAGCCTATCCGGTTAATGTGTTGTGTCCTGCGTGTCTGATCATATTGATGTAGATATAGGTGTGTCTACAGATCCAGTCTCTTGGGACTCTTCACTGCTCGGCCTGATCTGGTTGTGTAACTTCCAAGTGTTGGTACTGGTCGTGAGGCTGAGTCTGTATTTTCTTGAAACTCTGTTTCCATTCTGCCTGTGAGGCTTGGTGGGGCTTCTGGAACTGGTGTTGGCGCACGTTGCTGTGATGTTTGTTGTTGTGGTGTTGATGCTCGTGGCCTGAGGAAACGTCGATTGCGAGTGTAGGTACCACCGTCGTTTGTCTCCACTTGGTATGTTCGTGGGGTGCTCTTCAAGTTGGTGACAGTAGCAGGTTTCCATGCATCTCCTTTGAAGAGTTGGACATTTACTGTGTCACCAGGTTTCAGTGGTTTCAGAGGGCGAGCGGAGCGGTCGTAGTATTTTTTCTGTGTTGCCTGAATCTGCTGTCGTCTCGAGGTTACTTTGTTAGGATTGATGGTGGTAGGTTGTAGAGTTGTTTCGGCAGCTGGCAGGATGGAGCGGAGCTGGCGGCCCATTAGAAGTTGAGCTGGTGAGGCGAGGTCATCCACAGGAGTACATCGATACTCGAGCAGGGCAAAGAGTGGATTGGCGCCATCAAGTTTTGCTTTGGAGAGGATGCGCTTAGCTGTTTGGACTGTCTTTTCTGCCAAGCCATTGGACTGCGGGTAACCTGGGCTGGAGGTGATGTGGCTGAAGTCCCATTTGGTGGTGAAATCTTGAAACTCCTTGGCGGTGAACTGCGGACCGTTGTCGCTTATCACGGTCTCTGGGATGCCATGACGAGCAAAGTGTGCCGATAGTTTCCTGATGACTGCATGGGAAGTAGTTGTTGGCAATTCATCAATTTCGAAAAAACGGCTGTAGTAGTCTACGGTGATTAGAAAATTTCTGTTGCTCCATGTGAATAAATCTGTGCCGATCTTCTGCCATGGACGAGATGGAGGCTTGTGAGGGATCAGTGGTTCCTTTGAGTTGGATTTGCTGAGTTTGGAGCAAACGGGGCAGGCGGTGACTGTTTGGTGAATCTGGTTTGACATGCCTGGCCAGAAGAGGATGTCTCGGGCTCGCTGCTTGGTCTTCTCGATGCCCAGGTGGCTGGCATGTATCTTCTGCAGCATCTCTGGTCGCATTGCTTGAGGTACGAGGATCTTCTCGCCCTTGTAGATGATTCCATCGATGATGGAGAGTTCATCTCGGATGTTCCAGTACTCTTTGATGCTGTTTTTGCAGGTGTCGCGCTTGTGTGGCCAACCTTCTTGTATGGTTGTCATGAGGTCTTGAAACTGGAGATCTTCTCCGGTGGAGGTCCTTAGCTGATCCATCTTGGAGTTGGAGACAGGTAGATGTCTGGTGATGTAGTGGACGTACTCGTCGAGGTTTTTTGCGTTACTTGTGTCTTGTGGTTCTGCTTGGATGAAGTTCCTTGACAGCGTGTCGGGGACGGGTATGTCCTTTCCGGGTACATGAACAATTTCCAGGTCGTACTTCTGGAGTTGGAGGAGCATGCGTTGCAGGCGAGGAGGGGCTGCTGCAAGTGGCTTTTTGGTGATGCTCTCCAGGGGCTTGTGGTCAGACTCTACTCTGACTCTGTGTCCATAGATGTACTGGTGGAAACGCTGGCATCCGAACCATATGGCATAGAGCTCTTTTTCTATTTGAGCATAGTTCTGCTCCGTTGGAGTCAGAGATTTTGATGCGAAAGCTATTGGCTTCCCGTCTTGAAGGATTGTTGCGCCAAGGCCATGCTTGCTTGCATCTGCTTGCAGGGTGGTTGTTTTTGCTGGGTCAAAGAAGGCAAGCACGGGCTGACTGGAGATGATTCGCTTCGTCAGTTGGAGTGCTTTGTCTTGCTGTTGGTCCCAGATGAATTCGCTGTCTTCTTTCAGGAGTTGTCGCATAGGTTGGGTGACTTCTGAAAGTTGTGGTGCAAATTTGGAGAGGTAGGTTACCATTCCCAGGAAGGTTTGGAGTTCTTTTTTGTTGTTTGGCGGTGCCATTTCTTCTACGGCCTTTACTTTGGCAGGGTCTGGTTTTAGTCCTTCGGCGGACATGATGTGGCCGAAGTACTTGACCTCTTTGGCTGCGATGATCAATTTGTCTTGGTTGAACTTCAAGTTCCTTTCTGTGGCTCTCTGGAGTGCTGCTCGTAGGTTCTGGTCGTGTTCTTTGCGGGTACGGCCAGTGACGAGGATGTCATCTACTAGAGTTGTGACTCCTGGGATTCCTTCGAAGATCTCATCCATTTTTCGTTGGAACTCATCTTGAGCATTGACGAGCCCAAATGGAAGCCTGTGGAATCGGTAGCGTCCGAAGGGTGTGTTGAAGGTAGTGAGAACAGATGATTCATCGCTTAGTTTCATTTGCCAATAACCAGACAGTGCATCAAGTTTGCTGAAGTACTTCGCTCCTGCTGTTTTGGAGAGTGCGTCTTCCAGAGTAGGCATCGGATAATGTGGCCTTTTAATGGCTTTGTTGAGATCTTTTGGGTCAAGGCAGATCCTGAGTTTTCCGCTTTGCTTCTGGACGATGACCAGAGAGTTGACCCAGTCGGTTGGCGATGTTACTCTGGAGATTATTCCAGATTTCTCCAGTTCTTGGAGTTCATTTTTCAGCTGATTTCTGATGGCAAATGGTACTCGGCGTACTGGATGGATGACAGGGGTTGTGTCTCGCTTGAGGTGGATTTTTACTTCACCTTCAAGGCATCCGAAACCTGTGAAGAGGTGTTTGTATTCTTCCAGGATGGTGTCCTTGGACATGGGCTCTTCTGAGGCATCCACGGAGAGAATGAGCTGTATCAGCTGCAGGTCTAGGCAAGTGCGTAGTCCTAGGACTGGCTCAGAGTGGCCCTTGATGTCAACAATGAAGAAACGGCTTTGGATGCTGTGACTTTTGTAGGTGCATGGGACCTCAACGTATCCTCTGACGTCCAGAGGCTGTCCTGAGTAGGCAACAAGGCGCTGTTGAGTATCTCTCAGTTTAGGTGGCTTGGACAGGGTCTTGAATACTGAGACAGGGATGACGTTGACTTGAGCTCCAGTGTCGATCTTGAATCTTATGGTTTTGGTCCCCACCTTGATGTCAGCGTATGCCACGTTTTTGTGCTTCTGCTGGTTGTCGATGGCATCGATCATCAGCTTTCCATCCTGGTTGTCACTGTCGTCGTTGTCGTATTCGTCTTCTTTCTCCACGTTGTGGATCTTCTTGCTGTGCTTTTTCCGTAAGCAAACGGCAGCAAAGTGGTTCATTTTATTGCAGTATGAACAATTTTTTCCAAATGCAGGGCACTGCCTCTTGCCATGAGTGCCGCCACAGTTTCTGCAAGTCTTGTGCCTTATCTCTGTGTGTTTTCTGGCGCTTCTGCGTGTGTGAAGAGAGTCGACTGATGTGGTGACAGACATTGATTGCAGTTGTTTCTGTGTGACTTCGAAAGTGTTGGCAATATCTATGGCCTTCATCATTGTTAGATCGTCTCCTTCATTTAGGAGCTTTTCTCTGATGGTTGTGGAGGCGATGCCTGCCACTATTTGATCTCGCACACGTTCTTCCGGTTTATCGAACAAACATTCTTTTACTTTATTTCTTAAGTCAGTGACGAACGCGTCAAAGGTTTCGTCCTGTCTTTGTTCGCGTTTTTGGAAGAGGTAGCGAGAGAAGACGGAGTTTTTTCGAGGAAGGCTATGTTGTCCGAATTTTTCATAAAGAGTATTGATGGACTTGCTTTCTTCTTCTGTTAAATTCCATGAGTTGTAAATTTCTCGGCCTGTTTCGCCGACCCATATCAGCAGGTATGCGCACTGGCTTTCTTGCTCAACCGCACGTAGGGGGCCTTTGAACATGAGCTTTGCGTGTTGCTCGAACTTCTTCCATTCCTCGTTGAGGTTGCGCGCCGCCCAGTTCAATGAAGGGTTACCCGTTGCTGAAGCCATGCTGATCGAGACTAGTGGGAAAGCTTGCGAGAGAATTTGTTTACTCACAGTTTGTTTTCGGGCTGTCCGTCGTTTTTTTATCCCACTTCTGACACCATGTTATGGTCGGTGACCATTTAGGATAGGTAGTTGAAGGGATTCATCAGACGGTTCAGGTAATCAGTATTTATTCTCGATTCCGTTATGACGAGTGCCGGGACGTCACTTTCCCAATGGAGTTGCTTCCCTTGATACACAACGTGATCGGGAGATCAAAACATTACACTTCACACCCCATGTCTACATCCCTTCACACCCCATGTCTACATCCCTTCACATCCCATGTCTACATCCCTTCACACCCCATGTCTACATCCCTTCACACCCCATGTCTACATCCCTTCACATCCCATGTCTATATCCCTTCACATCCCATGTCTACATCCCTTCACATCCCATGTCTACATCCCTTCACATCCCATGTCTACATCCCTTCACATCCCATGTCTACATCCCTTCACATCCCATATCTACATCCCTTCACATCCCATGTCTACATCCCTTCACATCCCATATCTACATCCCTTCACATCCCATGTCTACATCCCTTCACATCCCATGTCTACATCCCTTCACATCCCATGTCTACATCCCTTCACATCCCATGTCTACATCCCTTCACATCCCATGTCTACATCCCTTCACATCCCATGTCTACATCCCTTCACATCCCATGTCTACATCCCTTCACATCCCATGTCTTCATCCCTTCACATCCCATGTCTTCACCCCTTCACATCCCATGTCTACATCCCTTCACATCCCATGTCTACATCCCTTCACATCCCATGTCTACACCCCTTCACATCCCACGTCTACATCCCTTCACATCCCATGTCTACATCCCTTCACATCCCATGTCTACATCCCTTCACATCCCATGTCTTCAGTCCTTCACATCCCATGTCTACATCCCTTCACATCCCACGTCTACATCCCTTCACATCCCATGTCTACACCCCTTCACATCCCATGTCTACATCCCTTCACATCCCATGTCTACATCCCTTCACATCCCATGTCTACATCCCTTCACATCCCATGTCTATATCCCTTCACATCCCATGTCTTCAGTCCTTCACATCCCATGTCTACATCCCTTCACATCCCATGTCTACATCCCTTCACATCCCATGTCTATATCCCTTCACATCCCATGTCTTCAGTCCTTCACATCCCATGTCTACATCCCTTCACATCCCACGTCTACATCCCTTCACATCCCATGTCTACACCCCTTCACATCCCATGTCTACATCCCTTCACATCCCATGTCTACATCCCTTCACATCCCATGTCTACATCCCTTCACATCCCATGTCTATATCCCTTCACATCCCATGTCTACATCCCTTCACATCCCACGTCTACATCCCTTCACATCCCATGTCTACACCCCTTCACATCCCATGTCTACATCCCTTCACATCCCATGTCTACATCCCTTCACATCCCATGTCTACATCCCTTCACATCCCATGTCTACATCCCTTCACATCCCATGTCTACATCCCTTCACATCCCATGTCTACACCCCTTCACATCCCATGTCTACACCCCTTCACATCCCATTTCTACATCCCTTCACATCCCATGTCTACATCCCTTCACATCCCATGTCTACATCCCTTCACATCCCATGTCTACATCCCTTCACATCACATGTCTTCAGCCCTTCACATCCCACGTCTACATCCCTTCGCATCCCATGTCTTCAGCCCTAACCCTCTGCTCCAATGTACTTGGGTACTTGACTTTTCACTGTGTGGGCTGGCTGTCCATTTCATGAGATTATTGCAAAAACTGGTAGCTGAATAAATACTCAGAAAAATTAACAGTCTTCAAATACACTAATCGCCGCTTATAAAACACGCGGTTAATAAAAACAGCCGGTTTTTTTTAAACAGTTGGTCCGGTCCGGATTTACATCGTTACTGATGGACATGTTCAACACGCAAACGGTTAATAAAAACGCCGCTTATTAAAAACACTATTGTTCGGTCCCAATGTGTTTTTAATAAGCAGCGATTACTGCAGCCATGAATGAAAATCTAACACAAAACATCCCCAAACGAATAGTAAGACACAAATTGTTATTGAAAAGTGTGTGTGTTTGTGTGTGTGTGTGTGTATGTGTGTGTGTGTGTGTGTGTGTGTGTGTGTGTGTGTATGTTTGTGTGTGTTGCGTGGCCTTAAGAAATTTCTGGAAACACTAAATATGACACACTCAAAATATTAATGAGAAAATTGCACAGCTCAGCTGGTAAGCATTTTGGGTTCTAACCTAATGGTCAAAAGCTCTGTTTCTGTCAGTGGTCCAACACACTCCTGTCTGTCCCTTGCAAGGCTTAGGCTCTGCATGTTAAAACTTATGGGAAAATTGTACATAAATGCATTGAAATTATACAGTCAACCATGATTTACAGAGGATATAAAGCAATGAAATAAAAAGGAAAAAAGAAAACATTCTCACTATCAAAACTTTTGCATGTTGAACACTTTGAAGGAAAAACATGAAGTGCATGCATGTGCTTATGTGTGTGCATGCAGAGAAAGAGAGAGAGAGAGAGAGAGAGAGAGAGAGAGAGAGAAGAGAGAGAGAGAGGAAGAGAGAGAGAGAGGGAGGGAGGAGGGAGGGAGGGAGGGAGGGGAGGGGAGGGAGGGAGGGAGGGAGGGAGGGAGGGGAGGGAGGGAGGGAGGGAGGGAGGGAGGGAGGGAGGGAGAGAGAGAAGCGGTCCATACTAATATCAAACCTTTTCCTTCCTTGACCACTGCATGAGGTTGCCAACCTTGCTCATGCTGAAAGAGTGGTAAATCTCCAGTGGAGTCATGCTTGACAGAGACTGCTCACACTGCAAGAAAGCTGGAGCCAGATCCTCCACAGCTTTCGAGAATCCATCAGCCTCCTGAATAGGGTCTGCAAGAAAGTTTCCAAACCTCTTCAGTGCAAGCCAGAGGGTATCCAATGGTAACTTGTGGGGATTAGCAGAGGGTGGACTGGTACTTTGAGAAAAAGGTGGGGATTGAACTTTAAAAAATGTGTGGTCTTGTAGAAATAGTTGTAGTTGATTTGAGCTCAATTTCAATAGCATTACATTGTGGGCAATGTCAAAGGTGTTGAGGTAAACTTATGGAACACCATCTTCTTCATGTTTCGGGTATCACACACATACACAAGTACACACACACACACACACACACGCACACACACGCACACACACACGCACGCACGCACGCAAGCACGCGCACACACACACACACACACATCATATTAAATCCAACACGTCAGGTCTTCCTAGAATAAAAACAGCTTAACATCAATCTATAATAGGCCTAAACTAAAAAGGTTGAGGTCATAGTTTAATTTAATGAGCGCCAAACTGAGCACAATGGTACCGTTACACATTTTACGTACATACATTTGCTTACAAATTTATGTTTAAACAATTCGTTCGTACCGCACATAGTTCTTACGACATTCAGTATTTCACAATTCATTGAATAGCTCACCTTCAGGAAGCAGATGTGACAGCTTTGGCCAGTCCAGTGTCCCTGCTGCAGTTAGGAAGACAGTGGTCTTCGTATCTAAACAAACAACGGTTCCTTTACTAAACAAGTCATGGTACCTCTGCGACAGAGCCGAATCTCGAGCGCCTGACATTGTTGCGACTAGTTGGCACCCGATTCTACTCAAGACTATGTTGTAAACACAGTAAATCGCCGCCTCGACAACTCCAAGGAATGAGAGTAACCTCCCTTGTTCCCCACAATCCGTCGGTTTGCAGTTGCACGCACTTGCATCAGACTCAGGGAACGATGTCAGCTGATTTTCATATTTCTCAGCTTTTGAGCTGGTCATCATGTCCAAATGTTTCATAAGTTCAACAGCCGCCTTCCTTCCATGCTTCTTTCCATTTTTTTAAGTTCTAAGACCCCTTCTAGTATAGGCCTAGAATGGCTATATAGATGACGTCTTTCTCCATTTATAACTTATTTTCACCACAGTAATCCAGTAGCTAAGCGGTTGGGGGTAAGAATAGACCCACTGCGTCTCCCTACGCAAATCATAAGAGGTTAGAGAAATCGTGACAATATGATTTGCGCTGACACTAACCGTTATCATAGATGCCAACATTCTAGTGATGGGGGTAGTGGGGGAGGGGGAGTTGTGGTTGGAATCTCAATTGAGAAAATGTTGTGTGGTGGTTTTACTGGTCCTGTATGTTCACAGAGTATTAAGAAGAGGTCAAGACTTTTCTTCGAGACTTCAATATCCAGACATCGTGCACCCACGTAGTGCAATCTTCCAACAGTTTGTCAAAATTGGTACGTTAATTCAAAGATATGCTCTGGAAGCTTTTTGCCAAGACTGTCAATATAGTGTATCATCATCATCATCATCATCATCATCATCATCATCATCATCATCATCATCATCATCATCATCATCATCATCATCATCATCATCATCATCGTCATCATCATCATCATCATCATTACCATCGATCATTATGCATTGATCATCATCGATCATCATCGATCATTATGCATTGATCATCATCGATCATCATCGATCATCATCATCATCCAAAAAAGAGAAAGAAAACAAAAAACAAGATGACTTTCTGTGTTTGTACTTCTTAGAATATTTCGATGCCTTTCGGCAACTTCTTCAGCAAAGAATAAAATAGCGTCAAGATGACGTTTGCTATTTTATTCTTTGCTGAAGAAGTTGCCGAAAGGCATCGAAATATTCTAAGAAGTACAAACACAGAAAGTCATCTTGTTTTTTGTTTTCTTTCTCTTTTTTGGATGATGATGATGATCGATGATGATCGATGATGATCAATGCATAATGATCGATGATGATCGATGATGATCAATGCATAATGATCGATGGTAATGATGATGATGATGATGATGACGATGATGATGATGATGATGATGATGATGATGATGATGATGATGATGATGATGATGATGATGATGATGATGATGATGATGATGATGATACACTATATTGACAGTCTTGGCAAAAAGCTTCCAGAGCATATCTTTGAATTAACGTACCAATTTTGACAAACTGTTGGAAGATTGCACTACGTGGGTGCACGATGTCTGGATATTGAAGTCTCGAAGAAAAGTCTTGACCTCTTCTTAATACTCTGTGAACATACAGGACCAGTAAAACCACCACACAACATTTTCTCAATTGAGATTCCAACCACAACTCCCCCTCCCCCACTACCCCCATCACTAGAATGTTGGCATCTATGATAACGGTTAGTGTCAGCGCAAATCATATTGTCACGATTTCTCTAACCTCTTATGATTTGCGTAGGGAGACGCAGTGGGTCTATTCTTACCCCCAACCGCTTAGCTACTGGATTACTGTGGTGAAAATAAGTTATAAATGGAGAAAGACGTCATCTATATAGCCATTCTAGGCCTATACTAGAAGGGGTCTTAGAACTTAAAAAAATGGAAAGAAGCATGGAAGGAAGGCGGCTGTTGAACTTATGAAACATTTGGACATGATGACCAGCTCAAAAGCTGAGAAATATGAAAATCAGCTGACATCGTTCCCTGAGTCTGATGCAAGTGCGTGCAACTGCAAACCGACGGATTGTGGGGAACAAGGGAGGTTACTCTCATTCCTTGGAGTTGTCGAGGCGGCGATTTACTGTGTTTACAACATAGTCTTGAGTAGAATCGGGGTGCCAACTAGTCGCAAACAATGTCAGGCGCTCGAGATTCGGCTCTGTCGCAGAGGTACCATGACTTGTTTAGTAAAGGAACCGTTGTTTGTTTAGATACGAAGACCACTGTCTTCCTAACTGCAGCAGGGACACTGGACTGGCCAAAGCTGTCACATCTGCTTCCTGAAGGTGAGCTATTCAATGAATTGTGAAATACTGAATGTCGTAAGAACTATGTGCGGTACGAACGAATTGTTTAAACATAAATTTGTAAGCAAATGTATGTACGTAAAATGTGTAACGGTACCATTGTGCTCAGTTTGGCGCTCATTAAATTAAACTATGACCTCAACCTTTTTAGTTTAGGCCTATTATAGATTGATGTTAAGCTGTTTTTATTCTAGGAAGACCTGACGTGTTGGATTTATATGATGTGTGTGTGTGTGTGTGTGCGCGTGCTTGCGTCCTGTGTGTGTGTGCGTGCTTGCGTGTGTGTGTCTCTGTGTGTGTGCGTGTGTGTGTGTGTGTGTGTGTACTTGTGTATGTGTGTGATACACGAAACATGATGAAGATGGTGTTCCATAAGTTTACCTCAACACCTTTGACATTGCCCACAATGTAATGCTATTGAAATTGAGCTCAAATCAACTACAACTATTTCTACAAGACCACACATTTTTTAAGTTCATCCCCACCTTTTTCTCAAAGTACCAGTCCACCCTCTGCTAATCCCACAAGTTACCATTGGATACCCTCTGGCTTGCACTGAAGAGGTTTGGAAACTTTCTTGCAGACCCTATTCAGGAGGCTGATGGATTCTCGAAAGCTGTGGAGGATCTGGCTCCAGCTTTCTTGCAGTGTGAGCAGTCTCTGTCAAGCATGACTCCACTGGAGATTTACCACTCTTTCAGCATGAGCAAGGTTGGCAACCTCATGCAGTGGTCAAGAGAGGAAAAGGTTTGATATTAGTATGGACCGCTTCTCTCTCTCCCTCCCTCCTCCCTCCCTCCCTCCCTCCCTCCCTCCCCTCCCCCCTCCCTCCCTCCCTCCTCCCTCCCTCGCTCCCCCGCTCCCTCCTCCCTCCCTCTCTCTCTCCTCTCTCTCTCTCTCTCTCCTCTCTCTCCCTCTACTCTCTCTCTTCTTTCTCTGCATGCACACAGATAAGCACATGCATGCACTTCATGTTTGTTCCTTCAAAGTGTTCAACATGCAAAAGTTTTGATAGTGAGAATGTTTTCTTTTTTTCCTTTTTATTTCATTGCTTTATATCCTCTGTAAATCATGGTTGACTGTATAATTTCAATGCATTTATGTACATTTTCCCATAAGTTTTAACATGCAGAGCCTAAGCCTTGCAAGGGGACAGACAGGAGTTGTGTGTTGGACCACTGACAGAGAACAGAGCTTTTGACCATTAGGTTAGAACCCAAAATGCTTACCAGCTGAGCTGTGCAATTTTTCTCACTTAATATTTTGAGTGTGTCATATTTAGTGTTTCCAGAAATTGTCTTAAGGCCAACGCAACACACACAAACATACACACACAACACACACACACACACACACACACACACATACACACACACACACACACAAACACACCACACTTTTCAATAACAATTTGTTGTCTTACTATTCGTTTGGGGATGTTTTGTGTTAGATTTCATTCATGGGCTGCAGTAATCGCTGCTTATTAAAAACACCATTGGGACCGAACAATAGTGTTTTTAATAATCGGCGTTTTTATTAACCGTTTGCCGGGTTGAAACTGTCCATCAGTAACTGATGTAAAATCCTGGACCGGACCAACTGTTTAAAAACAAACCCCGGCTGTTTTTATTAACCCGCGTGTTTTATAAGGCGGCGATTAGTGTATTTGAAGACTGTTAATTTTTCTGAGTATTTATTCAGCTACCAGTTTTTTGCAATAATCTCAATGAAATGGACAGCCAGCCCACACAGTGAAAAAGTGCAAGTACCCAAGTAAATTGGAGCAGAGGGTTAGGGCTGAAGACATGGGATGCGAAGGGATGTAGACGTGGGATGTGAAGGGCTGAAGACATGTGATGTGAAGGGATGTAGACATGGGATGTGAAGGGATGTAGACATGGGATGTGAAGGGATGTAGACATGGGATGTGAAGGGATGTAGAAATGGGATGTGAAGGGTTGTAGACATGGGATGTGAAGGGGTGTAGACATGGGATGTGAAGGGATGTAGACATGGGATGTGAAGGGATGTAGACATGGGATGTGAAGGGATGTAGACATGGGATGTGAAGGGATGTAGACAGGGATGTGAAGGGATGTAGACATGGGATGTGAAGGGGTGTAGACATGGGATGTGAGGGATGTAGACGTGGGATGTGAAGGGATGTAGACATGGATGTGAAGGGATATAGACATGGGATGTGAAGGGATGTAGACATGGGATGTTGAAGGGATGTAGACATGGGATGTGAAGGGATGTAGACATGGGATGTGAAGGGTGTAGACATGGGATGTGAAGGGATGTAGACGTGGGATGTGAAGGGATGTAGACATGGGATGTGAAGGACTGAAGACATGGGATGTGAAGGGATATAGACATGGGATGTGAAGGGATGTAGACATGGGATGTGAAGGGATGTAGACATGGGATGTGAAGGACTGAAGACATGGGATGTGAAGGGATATAGACATGGGATGTGAAGGGATGTAGACATGGGATGTGAAGGGATGTAGACATGGGATGTGAAGGGATGTAGACATGGGATGTGGAAGGGGTGTAGACATGGGATGTGAAGGGATGTAGACGTGGGATGTGAAGGGATGTAGACATGGATGTGAAGGACTGAAGACATGGGATGTGAAGGGATGTAGACATGGGATGTGAAGGGATGTAGACATGGGATGTGAAGGGATGTAGACGTGGGATGTGAAGGGGTGTAGACATGGGATGTGAAGGGATGTAGACATGGGATGTGAAGGGATGTAACATGGGATGTGAAGGGGTGAAGACATGGGATGTGAAGGGATGAAGACTGGGATGTGAAGTGATGTAGACATGGGATGTGAAGGGATGTAGACATGGGATGTGAAGGGATGTAGACATGGGATGTGAAGGATGTAGACATGGGATGTGAAGGGATGTAGACATGGGATGTGAAGGGATGGTAGACATGGGATGTGAAGGGATGTAGACATGGGATGTGAAGGGATGTAGATATGGGATGTGAAGGGATGTAGACATGGGATGTGAAGGGATGTAGATATGGGATGTGAAGGGATGTAGACATGGGATGTGAAGGGATGTAGACATGGGATTGTGAAGGGATGTAGACATGGGATGTGAAGGGATGTAGACATGGGATGTGAAAGGGATATAGACATGGATGTGAAGGGATGTAGACATGGGGTGTGAAGGGATGTAGACATGGGGTGTGAAGGGATGTAGACATGGGATGTGAAGGGATGTAGACATGGGGTGTGAAGGGATGTAGACATGGGGTGTGA
>JAWQFJ010001575.1:268150-293150 GCA_034096865.1 Theodoxus fluviatilis
TGGATGTGGTGGTGGTGGATGTGGTGGTGGATGCGGTGGTGGATGTGGTGGTGGTGGTGGATGTGGTGGTGGTGGTGGATGTGGTGGTGGATGTGGTGGTGGATGTGGTGGTGGTGGATGTGGTGGTGGATGTGGTGGTGGATGTGGTGGTGGATGTGGTTGTGGTGGTGGTGGTGGTGGTGGATGTGGTGGTGGATGTGGTGGTGGTGGATGTGGTGGTGGATGTGGTGGTGGTGGATGTGGTGGTGGATGTTGTGGTGGTGGATGTGGTGGTGGTGGATGTGGTGGTGGTGGATGTGGTGGTGGATGTGGTGGTGGATGTGGTGGTGGATGTGGTGGTGGTGGATGTGGTGGTGGTGGATGTGGTGGTGGATGCGGTGGTGGATGTGTGATGGTGGATGAGGTGGTGGTGGATGTGGTGGTGGATGTGGTGGTGGATGCGGTGGTGGATGTGGTGGTGGATGTGGTGGTGGTGGTTGTGGTGGTGGATGTGGTGGTGGTGGATGTGGTGGTGGTGGATGTGGTGGTGGTGGATGTGGTGGTGGATGTGGTGGTGGTGGATGTGGTGGTGGTGGATGTGGTGATGGTGGATGTGGTGGTGGATGTGGTGGTGGATGCGGTGGTGGATGTGGTGGTGGATGTGGTGGTGGTGGATGTGGTGGTGGATGTGGTGGTGGTGGATGTGGTGGTGGATGTGGTGGTGGTGGATGTGGTGGTGGTGGATGTGGTGGTGGATGTGGTGGTGGATGTGGTGGTGGATGTGGTGGTGGTGGATGTGGTGGTGGTGGATGTGGTGGTGGATGCGGTGGTGGATGTGGTGGTGGTGGTGGATGTGGTGGTGGTGGTGGATGTGGTGGTGGATGTGGTGGTGGATGTGGTGGTGGATGTGGTGGTGAATGTGGTGGTGGATGTGGTGGTGGATGTGGTGGTGGTGGATGTGGTGGTGGATGTGGTGGTGGATGTGGTGGTGGTGGATGTGGTGGTGGATGTTGTGGTGGATGTGGTGGTGGATGTGGTGGTGGTGGATGTGGTGGTGGTGGATGTGGTGGTGGTGGATGTGGTGGTGGATGTGGTGGTGGTGGATGTGGTGGTGGTGGATGTGGTGGTGGATGTTGTGGTGGTGGATGTGGTGGTGGTGGATGTGGTGGTGGATGTGGTGGTGGTGGATGTGGTGGTGGTGGATGTGGTGGTGGTGGATGTGGTGGTGGTGGATGTGGTGGTGGATGTGGTGGTGATGGATGTGGTGGTGGTGGATGTGGTGGTGGTGGATGTGGTGGTGGTGGATGTGGTGGTGGATGTGGTGGTGGTGGATGTGGTGGTGGTGGATGTGGTGGTGGATGTGGTGGTGGTGGATGTGGTGGTGGTGGATGTGGTGGTGGATGTGGTGGTGGTGGATGTGGTGGTGGATGTGGTGGTGGTGGATGTGGTGGTGGATGTGGTGGTGGTGGATGTGGTTGTGGTGGATGTGGTGGTGGTGGATGTGGTGGTGGTGGATGTGGTGGTGGTGGATGTGGTGGTGGTGGATGTGGTGGTGGTGGATGTGGTGGTGGATGTGGTGGTGGTGGATGTGGTGGTGGATGTGGTGGTGGTGGTGGTGGTGGTGGTGGTGGTGGATGTTGTGGTGGTGGATGTGGTGGTGGATGTGGTGGTGGATGTGGTGGTGGTGGATGTGGTGGTGGATGTTGTGGTGGTGGATGTGGTGGTGGATGTGGTGGTGGTGGATGTGGTGGTGGATGTGGTGGTGGTGGATGTGGTGGTGGATGTGGTGGTGGTGGATGTGGTGGTGGATGTGGTGGTGGTGGTGGATGTGGTGGTGGTGGATGTGGTGGTGGATGTGGTGGTGGTGGTGGATGTGGTGGTGGATGTGGTGGTGGATGTGGTGGTGGTGGATGTGGTGGTGGTGGTGGATGTGGTGGTGGTGGTGGTGGATGTTGTGGTGGTGGATGTGGTGGTGGATGTGGTGGTGGATGTGGTGGTGGTGGATGTGGTGGTGGATGTTGTGGTGGTGGATGTGGTGGTGGATGTGGTGGTGGATGTGGTGGTGGATGTTGTGGTGGTGGATGTGGTGGTGGATGTGGTGGTGGATGTGGTGGTGGATGTGGTGGTGGTGGATGTGGTGGTGGTGGATGTGGTGGTGGTGGATGTGGTGGTGGTGGATGTGGTGGTGGTGGATGTGGTGGTGGTGGATGTGGTGGTGGTGGATGTGGTGGTGGATGTGGTGGTGGTGGATGTGGTGGTGGATGTGGTGGTGGTGGATGTGGTGGTGGTGGTGGTGGATGTTGTGGTGGTGGATGTGGTGGTGGATGTGGTGGTGGATGTGGTGGTGGTGGATGTGGTGGTGGATGTTGTGGTGGTGGATGTGGTGGTGGATGTGGTGGTGGTGGATGTGGTGGTGGATGTGGTGGTGGTGGATGTGGTGGTGGATGTGGTGGTGGTGGATGTGGTGGTGGATGTGGTGGTGGTGGTGGATGTGGTGGTGGATGTGGTGGTGGATGTGGTGGTGGTGGATGTGGTGGTGGTGGTGGATGTGGTGGTGGTGGTGGTGGATGTTGTGGTGGTGGATGTGGTGGTGGATGTGGTGGTGGATGTGGTGGTGGTGGATGTGGTGGTGGATGTTGTGGTGGTGGATGTGGTTGTGGATGTGGTGGTGGATGTGGTGGTGGATGTTGTGGTGGTGGATGTGGTGGTGGATGTGGTGGTGGATGTGGTGGTGGATGTGGTGGTGGTGGATGTGGTGGTGGTGGATGTGGTGGTGGTGGATGTGGTGGTGGTGGATGTGGTGGTGGTGGATGTGGTGGTGGATGTGGTGGTGGTGGATGTGGTGGTGGATGTGGTGGTGGTGGATGTGGTGGTGGATGTTGTGGTGGATGTGGTGGTGGATGTGGTGGTGGTGGATGTGGTGGTGGTGGATGTGGTGGTGGATGTGGTGGTGGTGGATGTGGTGGTGGATGTGGTGGTGGATGTGGTGATGGATGTGGTGGTGGTGGATGTGGTGGTGGTGGATGTGGTGGTGGATGTGGTGGTGAGGGATGTGGTGGTGGATGTGGTGGTGGTGGATGTGGTGGTGGATGTGGTGGTGGTGGATGTGGTGGTGGTGGATGTGGTGGTGGATGTGGTGGTGGTGGATGTGGTGGTGGATGTGGTGGTGGTGGATGTGGTGGTGGATGTGGTGGTGGTGGATGTGGTGGTGGATGTGGTGGTGGTGGATGTGGTGGTGGATGTTGTGGTGGATGTGGTGGTGGATGTGGTGGTGGTGGATGTGGTGGTGGTGGATGTGGTGGTGGTGGATGTGGTGGTGGATGTGGTGGTGGTGGATGTGGTGGTGGATGTGGTGGTGGTGGATGTGGTGGTGGTAAATGTGGTGGTGGATGTGGTGGTGGTGGATGTGGTGGTGGATGTGGTGGTGGTGGATGTGGTGGTGGTGGATGTGGTGGTGGTGGATGTGGTGGTGGTGGATGTGGTGGTGGATGTGGTGGTGGTGGATGTGGTGGTGGATGTGGATGTGGTGGTGGATGTGGTGGTGGATGTGGTGGTGGTGGTGGATGTGGTGGTGGATGTGGTGGTGGTGGATGTGGTGGTGGTGGATGTGGTGGTGGTGGATGTGGTGGTGGTGGATGTGGTGGTGGTGGATGTGGTGGTGGATGTGGTGGTGGATGTGGTGGTGGTGGATGTGGTGGTGGATGTGGTGGTGGATGTGGTGGTGGATGTGGTGGTGGATGTGGTGGTGGTGGATGTGGTGGTGGATGTGGTGGTGGTGGATGTGGTGGTGGTGGATGTGGTGGTGGATGTGGTGGTGGTGGATGTGGTGGTGGATGTGGTGGTGGTGGATGTGGTGGTGGATGTGGTGGTGGTGGATGTGGTGGTGGTGGATGTGGTGGTGGATGTGGTGGTGGATGTGTGGTGGATGTGGTGGTGGATGTGGTGGTGGTGGATGTGGTGGTGGATGTGGTGGTGGATGTGGTGGTGGATGTGGTGGTGGATGTGGTGGTGGATGTTGTGGTGGTGGATGTGGTGGTGGATGTGGTGGTGGATGTGGTGGTGGATGTGGTGGTGGATGTGGTGGTGGATGTGGTGGTGGTGGATGTGGTGGTGGTGGATGTGGTGGTGGATGTGGTGGTGGTGGTGGTGGTGGTGGATGTGGTGGTGGATGTGGTGGTGGTGGATGTGGTGGTGGATGTGGTGGTGGATGTGGTGGTGGATGTGGTGGTGGTGGATGTGGTGGTGGATGTGGTGGTGGTGGATGTGGTGGTGGTGGATGTGTGGTGGTGGATGTGGTGGTGGTGGATGTGGTGGTGGTGGATGTGGTGGTGGTGGATGTGGTGGTGGTGGTGTGGTGGTGGTGGATGTGGTGGTGGTGGATGTGGTGGTGGTGGATGTGGTGGTGGATGTGGTGGTGGATGTGTGGTGGTGGTGGATGTGGTGGTGGATGTGGTGGTGGATGTGGTGGTGGTGGTGGTGGTGGTGGATGTGGTGGTGGTGGTGTGGTGGTGGATGTGGTGGTGGATGTGGTGGTGGATGTGGTGGTGGATGTGGGTGGTGGATGTGGTGGTGGTGGATGTGGTGGTGGTGGATGTGGTGGTGGTGGATGTGGTGGTGGTGGATGTGGTGGTGGTGGATGTGGTGGTGGTGGATGTGGTGGTGGTGGATGTGGTGGTGGTGGATGTGGTGGTGGTGGATGTGGTGGTGGATGTGGTGGTGGTGGATGTGGTGGTGGTGGATGTGGTGGTGGTGTGGTGGTGGATGTGGTGGTGGATGTGGTGGTGGTGGATGTGGTGGTGGATGTGGTGGTGGTGGTGGTGGTGGTGGATGTGGTGGTGGATGTGGTGGTGGTGTGGTGGTGGATGTGGTGGTGGTGGATGTGGTGGTGGTGTGTGGTGGTGGATGTGGTGGTGGATGTGGTGGTGGTGGATGTGGTGGTGGATGTGGTGGTGGATGTGGTGGTGGTGGATGTGGTGGTGGATGTGGTGGTGGATGTGGTGGTGGTGGATGTGGTGGTGGATGTGGTGGTGGATGTGGTGGTGGATGTGGTGGTGGATGTGGTGGTGGATGTGGTGGTGGATGTGGTGGTGGATGTGGTGGTGGATGTGGTGGTGGATGTGGTGGTGGATGTGGTGGTGGATGTGGTGGTGGATGGTGGTGGTGGATGTGGTGGTGGATGTGGTGGTGGATGTGGTGGTGGTGGATGTGGTGGTGGTGGATGTGGTGGTGGTGGATGTGGTGGTGGTGGATGTGGTGGTGGTGGATGTGTGTGGTGGATGTGGTGGTGGTGGTGGTGGTGGATGTGGTGGTGGTGGATGTGGTGGTGGTGGTGGTGGTGGTGGATGTGGTGGTGGATGTGGTGGTGGATGTGGTGGTGGATGTGGTGGTGGTGGTGGTGGTGGTGGTGTGGTGGTGGATGTGGTGGTGGTGGTGGTGGATGTGGTGGTGGTGGTGGTGGTGGTGTGTGGTGTGGTGGTGGATGTGGTGGTGGATGTGGGTGGATGGTGGTGGTGGTGATTGTGGTGGTGGTGGTGGTGGTGGATGTGTGGTGGTGGTGGATGTGGTGGTGGTGGATGTGGTGGTGGATGTGGTGGTGATTGTGGTGGTGATAGTGGTGGTGGATGTGGTGGTGGATGTGGTGGTGGATGTGGTGGTGGATGTGGTGGTGGTGGATGTGGTGGTGGTGGATGTGGTGGTGGTGTGGTGGTGGTGGATGTGGTGGTGGTGGATGTGGTGGTGGATGTGGTGGTGGATGTGATGGTGGATGTGGTGGTGGATGTGGTGGTGGATGTGGTGGTGGATGTGGTGGTGGTGGTGGTGGTGGATGTGGTGGTGGTGGATGTGGTGGTGGTGGATGTGGTGGTAGTGATGGTGGTGGTAGTGGTGGATGTTGTGGTGGTAGTGGTGGATGTTGTGGTGGTAGTGGATGTGGTGGTGGTGGTCGTCGTTGTTGTGGTGGTAGTGGTGGTGGTGGATGTAGTGGTGGTGGTGGTAGTGGGGGTGGTGGTGGTGGTGGATGTAGTGGTGGTGGTGGTAGTGGTGGTGGTGGTAGTGGTGGTGGTGGTGGTGGATGTTGTGGTGGTAGTGGATGTGGTGGTGATGGATGGTGCGGTGGTGGTGGATGTGGTGGATATGGTGGTGATGGTTGTGGTTGTAGTGGATTTGGTGGTGGTGGTGGTTGTGGTGGTGGTTGTGGTGGATGTGGTGGTGATGGTTGTGGTTGTGGATGCGGTGGTGGTGGTAGTGATGGTAGTGGTGGTAGTGGTGGTTGTGGTAGAGGTGGATGTGGCGATAATGGTAGTGGTGGTGGTAATGGTAGTGGTGGTGGTGGTAGTGGTGGTGGTGGATGATAGTATACCGAAATGTAGATCTTAAAAATGTGGCTACTGTTAGTGGGTTTTTTGTCATCGCCGTCTTCGTTGCTGTAGTAGAAGCAATAGTTGCAGCAGTGGCAAAAATAGAAATAGTAGTAGTAATAGAAGTAGAAATAGTAGTAGTAATAGAAATAGAAATAGTAGTAGTAGTAGTACTAGTAGTAGTTATAGTAGAAATAGTGGTGGTAGTAGTAGTAGTAGTAGTAGTAGTAGTAGTAGTAGTTATTGTTGTAACAGTTGTGGTACTAGTAGTAGCAGTGGTAGTGGCATCAATGGTAGTGGCAGTAGTGGTGGTATTGCTGAAAATAGTGTGGTGAGGATAATGATGACGACGACCATGACAACCATGACGATGACGACAAATGATTCGTCAGAGGAGGGCTGTGATGAGAGTGAATCTTTACGTAGGACACGCAGGCGGAAGAGTGAAAGAAAACAAAAAGAAGGAAAAGCAGTATGAACTAGGATATCAAGATATACATGTAAATAAGACGGTAGAAAAAGAGGAAGAAAACAAAAACAACGTAGGAATCATGGGTGATAAAAGGGGAATATAAAGACAAAAACAACATAGGAATCATAGTAACGAATATAGACCACGACAAACCATTAAGTCAATGCAAGGAATGATGGATAAAGGTGAACATTTGAAGAAAAAAACAAACTAATGTAAACGACAAGTCAACATCAGTCAGCTTGGATTTCAAATGAAAATACACGTAAAAACTGCGACACGAATTCAGCGACCTAGAGAAACTACAGCACAGGTGATAAAAACAAGACAACTTCAACATAGCAGTTTGCCCGAGAGCGGTCAAGCACTGAGCAACATTCGACTGTGGCCAATACAATACTGATCACAAGCTGACGACACCAAGTACGGATGTGTTCCATGATTATGCTTCCCCCACCGTCCCAGCACACACAGCACGCTGTCCCCAGAATTCTACGAAGAGGAAGGTAGAGGTGGGAGTAACGAGGGTGAGGAGGGGTTAGGGAGGGAGGGGTGGGGGTGGGGGGTGCTGAGGCAGAGGTAGGGTGGGTGTGGCGTGAGTTTGAAGTCGAATAGCTGATAATTTGGGGACGGTTCATAGGAGTGAAGACAGACAGACAGACACACACACAGACAGACAGACAGACAGACAGACAGAAAGACAGACAGACAGACGGTCAGACAGACAGACAGACATACAGACAGACAGAAAGACAGAAAGAACCCGCAGTTGATATGAGTGTTGAGGGAAAAACTGGATGGTTTGCGTGCGTGCGTGTTGTGTGTGTGTCTGCCAGTGTGAGCATGAGAGAGAGAGAGAGAGAGAGAGAGAGAGAGATAGAGAGAGAGAGAGAGACAGAAAGACAGAGAGAGAGAGAGAGGTGGGTGGGGTGGAGAGAGAGAGATAGATAGATAGATAGATAGATAGATAGATAGATAGATAGATAGATAGATAGATAGATAGATAGATAGATAGATAGATAGATAGATAGATAGATAGATAGATAGATAGATAGATAGATAGATAGATAGATAGATAGATAGATAGATAGATAGATAGATAGATAGATAGATAGATAGATGGAGAGAGAGAGAGAGACATACACACACACACACACATACACACACACACACACACATAGCACGGACGAGAAAGGTCAGATCAATAGCTAGAGACAGAAGGGTATCACTTTGGAGAAACAGGAGGGGCGAGAGAGTGGGGGGTGGGGGGGCGAGAGAGTGGGGGGTGAGGGGCGAGAGTGTGGGGGGTGAGTGGCGAGAGTGTGGGGGGGGGGGCGAGAGAGTGTGGGGTGAGGGGCGAGAGAGTGTGGGTGAGGGGCGAGAGAGTGTGGGTGAGGGGCGAGAGAGTGGGAGGTGTGGGGCGAGAGAGTGGGAGGTGTGGGGCGAGAGAGTGGGGGGTGAGGGGCGAGAGAGTGGGGGTGAGGGGCGAGAGAGTGGGGTGTGTGGGGCGAGAGAGTGGGGTGTGTGGGGTGAGAGAGTGGGGGGTGAGGGGCGAGAGAGTGTGGGGTGGGGGGCGAGAGAGTGTGCGGTGGATGGCGAGAGAGTGTGGGGTGTGGGGCGAGAGAGTGTGGGATGAGGGGCGAGAGAGTGTGGTGGGGGGCGAGAGTGTGGTGGGGGGCGAGAGAGTTGGGGGTGAGGGGCGAGATAATTGGGGGGCGGGGGGCGAGAGAGTGTGGGGTGGGGGGCGAGAGAGTGTGGAGTGGGGGGCGAGAGAGTGTGGGGTGGGGGGCGAGAGAGTGGGCGGTGGTAGGCGAGAGAGTGTGGGGTGGGGGGCGAGAGAGTGGGGGGTGGTAGGCGAGAGAGTGTGGGGTGGGGGGCGAGAGAGTGGGCGGTGGTAGGCGAGAGAGTGTGGGGTGGGGGGCGAGAGAGTGGGGGGTGGAATGGGGCTGGGAATAGGAGGGCAGAGGACGCGTAATTTACTCTATGCATGTTGTGGTAGGCCACGGGCCAGACAATCCAGCTTGCACGATGTGGGCGGGGGTGCTGAGGTTGGGGGGTTGAGGGGGGGGGGGGGGGGCAGCGTATTGGGGTTGGGGGATTGTCGATGACTCGTGGACGCTAGTTACCGCAATGAAGGGCATGTTTGATCTGTCTGTCGACACCCGAGGGTGAGGCAGCAGACGACACCAACTCACAAACGTATTCACACGACTCCAGCTAGTCTAGAAACGACCAAGGCATCTGGACAGTAGAACAACAGTACATCACCATATGACGTTAACTCTAGTAGAGCTGGCCAGAGCAGCAGTCATAACCACCACTTCTGTGGTGGAAAAAATGTCCCTAAGGGAGGGGTGGCTGATATCGAGCAGCGTCCTCAAGATTGATTTGCAGGTGCACAAAGGCCGACTCCTGTGAAGAGAATATTCCAAAAGTAATGTTCATATGGTTTGAGTATTTTGATATAAAGGTCACCTGCTTCAGGGATTTAAAACGTGTACGGACCTGAAATAAATGCCAGTTTGATATGACAGTCATTTTCTTTGAACACAATAAAACGAAAACACCTTTTGTCGAACAATCGAAAGCCGTTTTAAAATCTTTCGCCATATCCCCAGAACTGACGCCATTTTTGTTATATCCGTCCATGTGCGACAGAACACTTGACTCAGCAGCGGATCTGATCTTCAAAACATACGAATCCAAGGTTTTATGACGTGTCTTTTCAGCGTTTAGGAATTCTCATCATTTCTGAATAGATTTCACAGACGAGTCACTCTGACCGTCACGTGGAGTCAAGTTGGACTTCTAGAGATTCACTTTTTTCAACATCCACGCTCTAAACCTGGAAATCGAGAAAGCTTCACGTCTCTTTTTTTTTCTTTGTCTTTCTCGATCTTCTTGAATTATGTCGCTTGCGTGGTTCATTGTGATCTACATGTAGCCTATGTATTTTCTCAGTTCTTCATGTCGTATTGCACTTATCCTATTGGAATAACCGTCTTTTTTCTGAGACTAGTTGGAACTTCGTGGAGTATGGCCAATGGTGAGTTTAGAGAAAACGAACTTAATCACAGCTTCCTCACACAAAACTCCTTCTGTTTTTGTGATCCAATTCCTTGCAACAAGACGCACTGCAAATAGATGCACACGGCTCTTTTCCCCCCTAAAACTGTAAGTCTTGCCGGCTGTCTCAAGTTCTTGGAAGAAATGTTCATGACCTCGAAATCCCACTCCAGTCGACCATGTCATTCTGCAATTGTCGCTCTTCAAAGCCAAGTGGATTCGTTCGTGTGTTTGAGAAGTTGTGTTCAGGTTCGTGAGCACAGACTTTATTTTCCAGGGTTATTCCCCAACGCACTCACTTCGTGCATCGAGACACATGATCGTCCTTCACTGCAAAGTTTAATATTCTCAGGAAACTGTGCACCTCGTAGCAGTCAGTAGATATAATAATGTCACATCTGCTCTTCAAAAGCAGCGCTAACATCCATCCAGTTTGCTTTTGGTAGCAGGGAAAACACACACACACACACACGCACACACACACACACACACACACACACACACACACACACACACACACACACACACACACACACAACTAGTTCAACACCTTATCCAAGGGCACAAAAGCAACTTACAAGTAAACATCTAAACTCGGGAGAGAGTCGTCGAGAGGATTGTCATTACTTGAGACACGAGTATCTCTGCAAGCATTACACTACACAGGTGAAATGTATGACTGAAATGTATGACTGAAATGTATGACTCAGGTTGTCCTCTTATCCTTGCAAAGAAAACAGAGCCGGTCGTGAGGGGCCTAAACCAGATCTAGACCCTTCCACATCGACTGTGCGAAGCTTCCTGGTATTTGACACGACAAAGCTACGTCCTATGTGTGTCCGTCTTGATCAGGGTTCTAGGTTCGCTCCATTACTCTTCACATACATTTTCCCTTTGTACCTTCAAGAAAAAGGTAGTTTTTTTGGGTGTATTTTTTGGGGGTGGGGTGGGGTGGTGGTGGTCAAGTTTTCATTAAGTCTATTAATTAATTTATACAAGTTTTGTCGTCAAGTTTTATTATAAAGTTTTCACCAACTGTTTGTTCAATCAGATCATCCAAGTCGTGTCACCACTTCTCTCCAAGTTATTCGAGCAGCCACAATGTATTCTATTGAAGTGCTCTCTCCCGGCACCGTCAGCCCATTAATACCAATCTCGCTTCGATCACACACTTTACGGTGCAATTCAGAGTTCGGTTTGTCAACATGACAGATGAATAAGAATGAGAGGAGAGGGTCAACTAAAGTTTACCAATAATTATGGGCTAATTCTTCACGTGTCGGTCACTTTTCGTCTCATGGAGCTTATTTTCTATCTATGCGTATAGTCATGAATGCAAGGACATGCCCTGCTCGCTGACACTTTAACTCGCTCGCTAGGAAAGAATGCATGGTGATTTTAGTAGGGCCGTCAGTTTACCTGCAGAGGTAAGTGTTGTTTGACGACATGGCACCATTAGTCACTTGGACGTTCTGCAACTTCTGACTTTTGCCAGTATCCAGCAATGTGTCTGGCAACGCAAAATGTCACAGGGGTTGCTGACGCTTTCACCAGAAAGCCCGGACAATCTATAGCAAATTATCATCGGACGAGAAACTTCTTAGTCTGGATTGTGATTTTCAAACTATCGCATCTGTAGGACAGCTTGATGTTGACGTCAGTCCGATAAGATGAAGTTCAATCTCATCGACCCTTGGATTGTCTGCACTGAAGCGTAAAATAAGTTCGAAGAAATCTGAAATGTCACATGCTAACACGTTCACACTCCACTGTTGGTTTTGAAGGGTCTGCATGACATTGCAAGGAATTGGCTGAAGTCACCCGGAAGAGTGGCACAAGATGACAAGAAAGGGGATGACATTACGAATCACCGTGACTACGAGTCGACCTGGTTTATGTACATTGCAGAATGACTTTTCAGGCAGTTTTTCCTGCCATGTGCAAATTGCTTCACGGGTTTTAAGTCAACCAGACATCGAACACACACATAATATACTCAAACAAAAAAAACACAAAAAACTCCGCATCACTGAACTTAAAGGCTGAGCTGTGCTAATCGTGCCACCCTCTTTTCCCCTACATCTACGCCATTTCTCTCAGACTCGGATTCCGGTAACCCATTAGCAAAGTTGTTGGAAGTAAACCTAAAGATATTGTGCAGTCACTTATCACCTTCAGTCTCACAGCACCTCACACTATGATCCCTAATCACGGTGTCACGTGATCATTTCTTCACTGGCATCTGACGGCAAGCACAGAGACAGACGGACAGGACGCACAGAGCACGTCCGCAACCACTCCTCAACCAGCACTCCATCCATGCCGCTTCCTCAATCTCGCTAGAGAACGCTTTCGGGCAGACTGCCGTTCATGTGGGCGTGGCCAAGGTCAAGGCTACGGGAACTCTGGGTGGTGCCTCTGTCGTTCCAGAGGACAGAGCGGGCTCTACGGGGGTGGGGCAGGGTCCCTGGGGAACTGGGCAGCAGGCACAGCGTCTCTGAGCCTTCCAGCCCTGGGGAGGGGATGCCCTGGGTTGAGGGGGAGTCAGGGAACGTGGAGGGGACCTGTGAATGCGTGTTGTTGATCAGTTGGAAGGGTGGGACTCGGTGTTTCAGCCCCTCCTCTCGCTTGTTGTCGTCCTTCAGGCAGAAGAGCTGGTTGTGGTGGGAGCTGTCCAGGTTGGAGGTGGACACGCAGTTGCGCTCCTCTCGAATGGCGTCCCCCGTGGGCCTCTGGACGACCAGACAGGAGTGTCCCATGCGTCTCGCCCTCTGCTCCTTGTCCTCCCCTTCCAGGAAGTAGGTCAGCATGGAGCCCTTGCCCTGAAGCACGACACACGACAACATGAGGATTGAAAAGAAGTAACGAGAATGAAGGGAAATTTGATGAGACGGTGCGAACATTGTTGTAGTTACGTTGCAAGTGTTCCGACTTTTCCACAGGCCTGTACAGTCTTGGTTTCCAGGTAATATGGCTGAAGTAGGCATTTGTCGAGCTGCCATTTCAGTTATGTTTGGGTCTTTTTATTAATTTCTTTGTCTCTCCGCATGTTAAATCCCCCCCCCTCTCTCTCTCTCTCTCTCTCTCTCTCTCTCTCTCTCTCTCTCTCTCTCTCTCTCTCTCTCTCTCTCTCTCTGTCTCTGTCGCTGTGTGTGTGCGCGCGCGTGTGTGTTTGGTGTAAGCGGGGGGAGTAGAAGGAAGGAGGAGTGGGTAAGTGCCTATGCCTCTCTACTTCTGTCTCATTTTGCCTGTCTTTCTGTGTCTCTATTTCCAACTGTCTCCTTGTCTCTGTTCCTCTGTCTTTCCCTCTTTGCTTTTGTCTCCGTCCATCTGCGCATCTGTTATCTGTCTGTGAGTGTGTCTGTTGTTTATCTGCGCCCACGTATGTATTTGTGTGTTGTGTCCCCTACCCCCACTCTGTGAACCCGAGTCAGTATTGACTGGCTCAGTTCGAAATGAATGCGTAATAGACTTGACCCTTCGCAT
Organism: Theodoxus fluviatilis; assembly: GCA_034096865.1. Classification (NCBI taxonomy): domain Eukaryota; kingdom Metazoa; phylum Mollusca; class Gastropoda; order Cycloneritida; family Neritidae; genus Theodoxus; species Theodoxus fluviatilis. The sequence goes on from JAWQFJ010001575.1 coordinate 281,510, forward strand.
TACAGCATTGCTCCAAAAATAGTTCGTTCTGATACTTTTATTTTCTCCATTTTTTTACAGAAATCATTCAAATGACACAACTGGTTTCCATTTCAACACAAACATTTTATTTTATCGAATAAACGCTTGTTTATTGCCTCAACGAAAGTAACTTAAGAGTTCTGTGCGAAATAGTCATAGAACTACTTTTACGGCGTATGTCAGGGAGCAGATCGGCTATCTCACAAGCCTCTCGTGTGACCTCCATTTGCATATATCGTACGAAAACCTTCCGTCACGTGATGTCAACTAGGCTAGAGACACTTTCGCCGGTAGGCGAAGTCTCTAGTGAACTAGAATGCCCTACCTGTGTGCGTGTGCGTGCGTGCGTGCGCGCGCGCGCGTGTGTGTACGTGAGCACGTTTGGCTGTGTTCCTCCCGCCCCCTCCCCCCTTCTTTCTTGGCTACCACTCTACCCCATTTGTCCACTGCGCGTTGGTCAGTCATCCAGTCCCTTCTCGTTAGCTGCTCCACCGTCCTCCGTCAGTCCGCCATTCTCTGTGGCAGCGCAGTGCGTGCCTATGGGTCAGTGGAGGTGAGAAGTTCAGTGAAGAGCCATCGATTCCAGCTCTCTGGAGATGACTGGCGTTCTTCCAGAGCGATGCTCATCTGGGGCGACACGCGAGCTGCCACCAGTAGTTTCATTGCTGTCCTGCGTGGCCTTCCAGACTTGGCAAAACTTGCCCTGAAGACCTCCCACTGCCCATTTCGTGCGCTTACCATCAGGTCATTGATGACTATAAAGCGTGTAATTAGTACGGCAAGGCATTTGCCTACGAGCATGAAATAAATGTGTACAGGTAGATACCGAATACGTACACATGCACGAGCATGTTCACACGCACGCGCTCATGCGTGGATAAGCACATGTGTTGTGTGTGTTGTGTAGCGAGAGCACAACACATCTATTATCTGTGCAAAACAAACGCGCTATTGATTAACAAACGAATGTAACAGGTCAAGGTGAAAGTGTGGTTTTGTATAGCAACATATGACTCAAACAGCTTTACACTTTACCCCCTGATCACTGGGCCCTTGAACAGCCCTTTACGTATTCGCGTATATCTTATAAATGAGGATATAAAAACCGCTGGCCCTGAACCTCCAGGTTTTGGCATTGGAGGGATAAAAACCGCTGGCGCTGAACCTCCAGGTTTTGGCATTAAAAAAACAAACAACAACAACAACAACAAAAAGATCGGGTTCGAACCCGCAACCTCTCGAGAAAAGAGGGGGAAAAAAGTAAGGTTCGAACCCGCAACCTCTCACGTGTACAACAACAGGTGGGGTGACTCTCTCTCTCTCTCTTGAATACCATACAAACATTAACCAAAAAAAAGCTTCTGTGCGGATTCGATCCCGTACGCGCATCCCCTACAACCAAGCGAATATATGACGTTTGTACACTGGACGTTTCGTACCCTGGTCGTTGTGTACCTCATTTAGTCGATTCGAACCTTTTCTACCCTAACCCTAACCCTTAGGGTTAGAGTTAGGGTACGAAACGACTAGGTACGAAACGTCCAGGGTAGAAACGACCCGCATCATAAAATAAACAAGAAGGGCAAAGCCCATACGACTCACATGCTTGACCTTGACCTTTACATGACCTTGACCTTCAGGTGACCTTCAAAGTCAACGCCAATCAACTACACCTAGCAATGACATCATACACTAAACTAAGAAATGCTTTACACATTTTTCCTATCAAAATACATGTGACCTTGACCCAAGGTCAAGGTCATCCAAGGTCATGCAACACAAAGCTGTTAATTCAAGACATAGGAAGCACAATGGTGCTTATTGGCACTTTCTACCATGAGATATAGTCACTTTTAGTGGTTCACTACCCCATTTTGGTCACATTTCATAAGGGTCAAAATGACCTTGACCTTGATGATATGTGACCAAATGTGTCTCATGATGAAAGTATAACATGTGTACTACAATGTTTTGAAGTTTGGAACAGTTATCTTTCATAGTTTAGGGGCAAGGTCGCTTCAAAATATGTATACAATCCAACTTTGAAGAGCTCCTGTGACCTTGACCTTGAAGCAAGGTCAACCAAACTGGTATCAAACGATAGGGATTACTTTGACCTATATACCATATATAGGTCAGGTATCCAATCTCCAAAACGTCAGAGAAAATTGAGAAAATGTGAAAAATGGCGGTTTTTTAGACAACATTTATGGCCCCTGCGACCTTGACCTTGAAGCAATGTCTAGTCACTATGTATGTTTTTTGAGGCCTTGTCATCATACACCATCATGCCACATTTGGTATTGATAGACTTAATAGTCTCTGAGAAAAATCCAACGTTAAAGTTTTCGGACGCCCGGACGCCCGGACGCCCGGACGCCCGGACGGACGAAACGGGTGAGTACATAGACTCACTTTTGCTTCGCATGTGAGTCAAAAATCCTTCTTTCTCCTCGAAATTACGTCACGTTACTCCACGTCAAATGATCACGTCACACATTTTGCATTCAGACTCTGTTGTAGCGTTTTCTTGGCAACACCAAAACGTAAAAAGTCACTTTCTTTTCAAGCCTCGATTCTGAAAATTTGATACATTCAATCGGACCTAACTTTCAGTAAGTGTGCCAAATGTCAAGGAAATCCGTCCAGTAGTTTTTGAGATATCAGCCATTAAGTCGGGACTGACAGACTGACAGACACACACACACAGATAAAGCTGTGAGGATCTCCAGTAAACCTGGAGGGATAAAAAATCCTTCTCTCTCCTTCACCAATGTCCAATCTCCTCGAAATTACGTCACGTTATTCGACGTCAAATGATCACGTCACACATGCCAAAACTTCCCTTGAGTCGGGACAGAGTTCCGTCCCTTGCCTTCTTTGTAACACCAAAACGTACAATAAACACTTTTTTTCAAACCTTGATTCTGAAAATTTGATACATTCAATCGGACCTAACTTCCAGTAAGTGTGCAAAATGTCAAGGAAATCCGTCTAGCAGTTTTTGAGATATCAGCCGTAAAGTCGGGACTGACACACACACACACACACACACACACACACACACACACACACACACACACACACACACACACACACACACACACACACACACACACACACACAGACAGATAAAGCTGTGAGGACCTCCAGTGAACCTGGAGGGATAATGATATCATACCGAAATTCAACCTTTGCCTGGCAAACGCACAAATAAATCCTGTGTTCGAGTGTGTGAGTGTGCGTTCGCGCGCATGCGCGTGTTTGTGCGTGCGTGTGTGTATACGTGTGTGCTTGTGCATGTGTGTGCGTGCGTATATGCATGTGAATGCGTGCGTGTATATGTATGTGTGTGCGTGTGTGTCTATGTCAATCCTTCCTTCTGCTTGTGGTTTTGCCTGTATGTCCGTATGCTTATGTGTCTACCAGTGCGCGCGCGTTTGTGTTCAGTTGTGTTCATGTGTGTTTAACTCTCTCTTGTCTCTGTGTGAGAGTGCGTGCGCGCGCGCGCGCGCGCGCGTGTGTGTATGCGTGCGTACGTGTGTGTGTGTGTGTTCATGCGTATGTGTGTGTCTGTCCCTTTTGTCTTTGAGTGCATGCGTATGTTCATGAGTGTGTATGTATGTCTGTCTCTTATGTAGGTATGCGCGCGCGTGAGTATTTATTTTAGTGTGCTTGTCTCTGAGTGTGTACATTATATCTTTATCCTTCTCTCTTTCTCATAAGCTGTTTGGAGCCAAGTGGTGTCATGTATGCCCTATTAGCGCTTTTACAGCATAGCGACACTTCCTCCACATTAGATTTCTTGTAAAACATACTTTGTGTCAGTTTGCGCTGGCAACGGCTTGCAACTGTGTCGTGCTGGGATTCGAGTAGAACAGTTGGTCTTTAACGAAAGCATTTCCAGATCTGGCGAGCATAGGGGGAACGGGTGTGTGAAAGATAGAGAAAAGTGTAGAAAACGCACCGGAAGGACAAATAAAGGACATGTTCCGCAAAAACCGGACACAATTTATCAGCATTACGGATTTGAGTCAAGACAACTTTACTCTCTTATTTTTAAAGAAAAATGTTAAATTCAGGAAGCGCGCGGCAACAGAACAAGCTTCGCATGCCAGCGCCTCAGAAAAAAAACACATTTACCTGACGTCTTACTTGCTGCCAGAGCAAGACAAAATCGAGAGGAAGCGGCCGTTTGACTTGCACTAACGACATGGAGCGCGAGCATTACCAAGCTGTCGCCATCAATTCCCAAGCCGGACAGGACAGGGCCACGCCCGCCGTCTCCAGGGAGGGGGGAAGGGATCCTCAGTGACGAAGCCCAGGGTCAAAAAAGCGCGAGCAGGCCCGCCCCTAACAAGGCTTGATGAGGACAGCTACTCGTGGGGACGAGGCCTGGGCCGATGTGACATGCGACGATGCAACGCACATGCCTCCTCATGGACGGGTCCGCTTTCGCTCTCCAGGGGGAACTTCCGGTCCTGCTCTGACCCACTGGATTCAGCCGACCCCGGATCAATGGATCCACATCTCTGCGTTTGTTAAAAGCCAGCGGCGGCAGAGGGCGGTTGACAAGGGCGGTCATCGAAGTTGGCTCAGATTTCGATATCGTTCCTCCCCGTAGCAGCCTCCCCCAGTTCCCAAGTTTCGACAATTTATGGTGGGGGGAAAATGGATCCGATGAGCAGAGCATCCCAACCCTGCCGCCCGGCACTTTTTGGGGGAAACCACCAATGATGGTGTGCGACTGAACGGTTTTGCCTGCATTGGGACGTTTAGTGGTCTACTCAGGAAGGAGGGATTCTCGCCTGCACTAAATCTGCAATAGTAATGGTGGTGGTCGTGGTGGTAGTGGTGGAAGTGATGGTGGTGGTAGTAGTAGTGGCAATAGAAGTGATCATGGTGAGAGTGGTGGTGGTGGTGGTAGTGGTAGTAGTAGTAGTAGTAGTAGTAGTAGTAGTAGTAGTGATAGCAGTAGTAGTGATAGCAGTAGTAGTGATAGTCGTTGTAGCAATGGTGGTGGTGGTAGTAGAAGTGGTGGTTGTGGTAGTGGTGTTAGCAGTAGTAGTAGTGGTAATAGTAGTAGTAGTAGTAGTAGTAGTAGTAGTGGTGGTGGTGGTGGCAGCGGATTCACCCTGGGTCACAGCAAAGAAGTACAAGCAACTGCAGTCAGTGAATTACGTAACAACGTATTGATACTAGAAGCAGTAGATCCGGTAGAAGCAGAAACAGGAGGAGCAGTGCACAATAATAATAATAATAATAATACTAATAATAATACTAATAATAATAATAATAATAATAATAATAATAATAATAATAATAATAATAATAATAATAATAATATAATAATGATGATGATGATGATGATGATGATGATGATGATGATGATGATGATGATGATGATGATGATGATGATGATGATGATAATAATATAGTTTACTTACGCACATACATTCCCTTGAAAGGCAAGCTCATGGCGTTTACAATCCAAAGAATCAACACTCACACAACCACTCAACACCACATTCCCACAAAAACTCACACACTACACACATAAACAAAACAAAAACTAAAGTCCAATAGAACAAACTATACAATATACACAGCATATGCAGGCAAGGTCAAGTAAGGCGAAGCAGCTCAGCGGGAAAGGCGGGACGGAAGAGGTGGGTCTTTAGAGCACCTTTGAACTGGGGCAGAGTGTCAAAATGACGGACTGAGAAAGGGATACTATTCCAGGTTACAGGTCCGATATAGAAGAAGGCACGCTGTCCTTGAGTTTTCTTATTGCGGCGGGGGATCTTGAGCATTCTAGAGTCAGCAGCTGAGCGTAGAGATCTGGAGGGCGTGTAGACTGTAAGAATTTCTGTAAGAGCGTGTGGTGCGGTGTTGTTGATGGCCTTGGAGCACAAAGTAGCAAGTTTATAATCTATCCTCTGAGAGATGGGGAGCCAGTGAAGTGTAGGCTATGTAGGAGTGGAGAGACATGGGTACCCTTGGGACATCGAAAAACTAGCCTAGCAGCGCAATTCTGAACTTTCTGGATTTTGTTAAGCAGAGTGTCAGGGATGCCAGCGAGAAGAGAGTTTCCATAGTCGAGACGAGACAGAACAAGTGATGTGATGAGCGTTTTGGTGGCCTCCTGAGAAAGATAATGACGAATGGTACTAATTTTCCTTAACTCATAATATGCTAACAGACAGACTTTGTTGATATGAGCTCTCATTGACAGGTCATCGTCAAACATGACGCACAACAGCAACAACACCCACGATGGTATTAGTAATGGTGGAGACTACAACTACTTTTACGGTTACAGTTACAGTGGCCACATCTGCTCATGACGTTCACTCCATCTGCAGTTTGCCAGGCCAATAATTTTTGAGGACAGCAAAATATGTACATTTCATTGAAGAGCAAAAATGCAAGGACTGCTCCACACGCTAACACGGCAGTTACTTCTAATTCTGTCTCTTCTCTCCTGTCACCATTGCGCTGTACTCTTGTAATGAAGAGAAGGCCAGTTGAGAAGGATGGTCATCTGCACTCGGCAGTCAGAAGATTGTTTCAGAACAGGATCACTTAGAACTCGCCATTTGTCGAGGGCCGCTCTTCCACACACCGACAATTCACTTCCACCGAGGACAGTCATTAGCACGCTTCCTGGGACTTCACGCTGTTGCTACAATGGTCTCCAGAGGAGTGCGTGGCACTTAGCAAAGCACAAGGTCACGCTATAAATGCCGGATCCTGCGGGCAATCAGCATTTGCAAGCCCCCCTTTACTTCCCATGCCGCTCTCCTCGGGCAGCCTCCATGTCATCACCCCCCGTTGTTGCACGAAACAAAGGAACCGCCAAAGGCGTCATAAGAGCTTTTTCATGTCGTGAACATGAATCACCGCTGAATGGTGGAGCGGCAGAACACCGTACCTTTTGTTGTTGAGATTGGCATGCTTTCACCATTTCGACATACCAGGTAGCATTCGAATCAGTCACAGAGTGGAGCGTAAATCCCCTGCACATCATTTCGTAAGTCGGACATCACCTAATGGTAGATCATAGCCTCTATACATCTCAGCGTAAGACGACCCTCACCGTGTCTTAGCTCGAGGGGCTTACGTTGTTTGCCTGCAGCAACATTTTCAGCATGAAAACAGCGTCCAGACACTTTACTGACCGACAGCTTACACCACCAGAGCTTTGCTAAAAATAAAACAAACCAATGAAAGACGTGACCTCGGGTTCTACGCTGAAGCTGATATGAAACTGAATGTACTTCCAAATTCACGGAGTGCGCAGGTATTTTCATACATCATCCCTCGCTTCTTCAAAGACATCACGATTCCCAATACCATGACAGCCTGCGTTAGACGCGATCGAGGTTTTTCAAGGACATCATCTCTAATGGTCCGCTTGCTGCTGAAATGACAACAGTTCATCGTGGCTTCCCCCAAGACAACAGTAACAGACCTCACATGTCACGCGTGTCGGAAGTCCATGGGCCTTCGAATCGCGACAATGTGCACGCCTTCAAGCATTCACTTCCAAGGACTTTGCGATGAGATCACACACTGGTTTGAACAGGGCGATGGAAAAACACATGAAATAATGGTTGCAGAGGATTTCAAATGGAAGACCTTGAGGTACCAACACGTCAAAATACGATACCGGACGCCCTGACTAACACCGTCAAAATCCTCAAGCGCACGAAACGACGGAAAGAGCGCCTACGGAAAGAGCTACTTTGAATCACAAAATAGCTAACTCCATCAACAGCACTCTGGTGTGACGAGGGCGTATGCAGAGAACGGAAGGAAAGATCGGTATGACAGACACAATAAATGATGAAATAGAGGTTTGGCAATGGCCGCTATTGTTATTCCAGATGCTAGCGGATTTTTTGTTCACCCTCGAAACTGATGCATAGCGCACTGCAGCACTGCAAGCAGCCATACTTGAAGCTCGCACTGACATCCCGTAGAGAGGAAAAAGTACCTCCAGTTTGACAGTCACCAACCGCTCGAACACAAACTGGGAGTCATTCGAACTCTCACCCACAGAGCCAACACCATCTGCTGAACGGACGAGGCGAAACAACAAGAACTCGACCACATCAAGAAAGTCCTCAGCGTGTCGGGATACCAGAAGTGAGCGTGGGGCATCCCGGGTTCGAAGAAAACTACACCTCACCCTTCGACGGAACGCCAATCCCTTAGGAAGGGCCACGTCACCATCCCCTACGTCAGGGGCGTCACGGAGGCCCTCAGCAGAAAGATCAGAAAGCGGGGGATCGGCGTCCACGCCAAGCCCATCAACACCATCCGTAGCAAACTTGTTGCTCCTAAAGACAAGACCGACAAAATGGACAAATCAGGGGTGGTCTACAGACTGAAATACAGTGACTGTGATGAGGACTATGTGGGGGAGTCGGAAAGTAAACTGCAAAAACGTGTAAAGGAGCACCACAAGCACACTTCACCGTTCGGGAGCACCTCCTCGAACACAAGCACCACCTCAACAACGACAACATCAGTGTGCTAGACAGGGAGCAGAGATGGTTCCAGAGAGGAGTGAAGGAGGCTATTTACATCGCAGCCCACAGCCACACCCTGAACCGTGACCGGGGCCGACACCAACTACCAGCGATCTACTCTTCACTCGTTCAGTCACACTGCGTGAGTTTACTCACGGGAGTGTGACTGAACCCAGTTCTCTCCAGCCTTCAGTTTGCTGAGGAAGATCATTGGATAAGGATCGAAAGCTACAAGTGAGTGGCTTCCTTTTTTTGTGAGACAAGTATAGATCTGTAGCCATTAGGAAAAAGGAAGTTTCACCTTTGTTTCTTTTGTACAGCAATAAGCAATATAAATGGGGATCGCGAAATAGAAAGATTAATAGCGAAAATTGCTGATGAATTGTTTTTAGCATCTGCCCACGTCTTCATATTATCTTCAGATCACACTGAACACGTAACGCTCACACATTTCCTCATTGAGCAGTACCGTACTCTTCATACAAAAGCAGCAGCAGCAGCAGCAGCATTTCCCCCTCCTCGTCCTCCTCTTCCACCACCACCTTCTCTTACACCACCACTCCCTCTTCCACCACTACGACCTCTTCCACCACCACATTCTCCTCCTCCTCCTCCTCCTCCTCCTCCTCCTCCTCCTCCTCCTCCTCCTCCTCCTCCTCCTCCTCCTCCTCCTCCTCCTCCTCCTCCTCCTCCTCCTCCTCCTCTACCACCTCTGCCTCCTCTTCCCCCACCCACACCTTTCCACTGCCATTATTACAACATTAGCGCAAAAAAAGAACCCTTCGTCTTTGCCTATCTAGATTCTCTTATATGATGACCTTGTTATACTTTGTGAGGTGGCTTTCCCCCCCTATCAGACCTAACGACAACGTTGGCACTGACGACACGGACACCCTCCGGCTCAAACTACAGGGGCATTACTATCCTCAGTTGTTTTGGAAAATTGTTTACGTCGGTACTAAATGTGAGATTGTCATGTTTTCTTGAGATTCATAGCAAGATAGGTCAAGAACAAGCAGGTTTTCGGTCTGGATTCTCTACCACTGACCATGTTTTTACCTTACATAGTATACTAAATTTTTTCATTCAAAGAAAAAAGCGACTCTTCTGTGCCTTCATAGATTATGAGAAAGCATTCGATAAGGTAAAAAGAGTTTTTTGTGAGAGAAAACGTTAAGTTCTGACATTATTGGAATTTTTTTTAGAATTCTCAAAAAAATGTACTCTAGGGCAAAATCATGTGTAAGAGTAAACAATTCTTATTCTGGTTATTTTTCAAGTATGTGTGGTGTCAGGGAGAAAATTTGTCTCCCCTGCTTTTTGCTCTATTTTTGAATGATTTTAAACAGTTTTTACTTCAGAAAGATGTTGGTTTGTTTACCATGTCTAGAGATGCTTATATGGCTAACATGGAGGACTCTGATGTTAATGCTCTATTTCAAATGTTTTTATTATTGTACGCTGATGACACTGTAATATGTTCAGAGTCGGAAGCAGGATTGCAGAGTCTATTGGATGGAATGTATGGCTATTGCGTTAGATGGCAACTTCACGTTAATATTAACAAGATTAAAATTATAGTTTTTTTTTCTCGAGGTAAAATTAGAAACAAACCTGTCTTCTTGCTTAATGGTAAGCCAATTGAAGTTGTGTCTGATGTTATATATTTGGGATTAAGATTGAACTATAATAATAAGTTTTCAGTCGCTCAGAAAAATGTATTTCATCGAGCTTCAAGGGCAATGTTTTCTTTATTAAGAACCTGTAGAAAATTGTCTCTCCCAGCTGATACACAGATTGACCTGTTTGATAAGATGATAGCTCCTATTTTGTTGTATGGCTCTGAAGTTTGGGGTTTTAGTTCATGTGAAATCGCAACTAGATTACAACTTCGCTTTTAAAAAACTGCATTTAAGTTGAGAAAATCAACGCCCAATGCTGTGGTTTTTGGTGAGTTGGGAAAAATACCTTTAGACGTTAGTGCTAAACGTAGATTGTTGTGCTATTTTTATAAATTAGTAAATCCCGAGAACCGAAATAACTTATTAAGCATTGCATACTGGTTTTCTTATAAAATGTTTTCGTTAGATTTGTTATATTCTGAATATTTATCTTCCATAAAAACCACTCTGGATAGTTTAGGATTATCATGATTTTGGACCCTGCAAGGGAACTTACAATTTTCAGCAACTTGGTTTAAAGAAAAGGTCAGGAGGTGCTTCTACGACCAGTACATTCAACAGTGGTTTACAGAGATAGATACTATGTGCGTGTTTTATAATTATAGGATGTACAAAGATGAATTTGTGTGTGAAGATTATATCAATATTTTGCCATACAAACAGTGTGTTTTATTTATGAAATTCAGAACCTTGAATAATAGACTGCCAGTGCAAACAAATCGTTTTCTAAATGTGCAAAGATCGGAACGCCTTTGTACAAAATGTGACTCCGGCGACATTGGGGATGAATACCATTATGTGTTTATTTGTGCTTTTTTCAAAGATGAGCGATGTAAACTTTTGTCAGCTTACTTTTGTAGAAGACCAAATAGCTTAACATTTAAGCAACTCTTTGGTAGCAGAAAGAAGAAGGTACTGTCAAAACTAGTTGAATTCCTGGATACTATTTGTAAAAAATTAACTGAATAACTCTAAGCCACAATTTCAATGCTTATGTTGCGTGTATTGAGTTGTATTTTTTTCTCTCTTTTATTCCCACATTTATGATTCAATTATGTATGTTATAGTTGGTTTTGTTGTTAATATTCTATATGCCCCCAAGGGTATTGAATAAATTGTGCCTTTCCTTTATGGGCCTGGCACCCAAACTTGAACTTGTTAAGGATCGAAAGCCACAAGTGAGTGGCTTCCTTTTTTGTTTGTGAGACGAGCATAGTTCTGTAGCCAACAACAAAATCCCACCTCATCTATCCACAAATATATGTTTGGGAAATGTTATTTGTACTTTAAAAAATAAAGAATTAACAACAAACCAGTGCATCAACAGTGAAGAAATGTAAAGAATGTCAATTGTTCATTTCAAAACTCTGTTATTTTATACAAGGATAAAGGTATTTTTTT
>JAWQFJ010001575.1:300650-305650 GCA_034096865.1 Theodoxus fluviatilis
CAGTGCTGCTGGAGAAGTCTGTGCCAGTGCTGCTGGAGAAGTCTGTACCAGTGCTGCTGGAGAAGTCTGTACCAGTGCTGCTGGAGAAGTCTGTGCCAGTGCTGCTGGAGAAGTCTGTACCAGTGCTGCTGGAGAAGTCTGTACCAGTGCTGCTGGAGAAGTCTGTGCCAGTGCTGCTGGAGAAGTCTGTACCAGTGCTGCTGGAGAAGGTCCTGAAATTACAACGACCACAGGTTCCAGATGAGGGCCAAGGCATGGAACAGCAGTCACACTATGCGTGTTGGACTGGTCACTTTAGCTTTAGAATTTCTCCCTGTCTCTGTGTTTCTGTCCGTCTACGTGTTTTTAATATCTGTGTGTCTGTGTGTCTGTGTGTGTGTGTGTGTGTTTGTGTGACTGTGTGTCTGTTTAACTACGTATGCGCGCGCGCTGGTGTAAGTATGTGCTTGCGTGTGTGCCTGCTTGTATAAGTGTAAGTCTGTGTGTGCGTATGTATGTGTGCGTCTTTCTCTCTCTCTCAAACATACTTATCTATCTCTCTCCTTCCTTCCTTCTCTCTCTCTTTCTCTCTCTCTCTCAATCAATCAATCAATCAATCAATCTCTCTCTCTCTCTCTCTCTCTCTCTCTCTCTCTCTCACGCGCGCGCGCACGCGCGCGCGCACACCCTTTAGAACCACACAGCAGGGCTAAGTGCGCCATATATCAGATCTAAAGACAGGAGACTTTATCGCGACACGTCTCCACCAGGCTAGGTGGTGGCGGGAAGTGATCGCTCGCTCCTGGAGCGCCGTCTGTCGGGCCGGAAAGGCTGTCACGTGATAAATGCCCGGTCTGATCTCGTCGCGGCCCGAGTTCACTTTGTAATTGGATTGAAGGGACTAGCACTGAATCCAGATTCCAGGGCCGACGTACCTCCCTGTAGGAACACATTGTGTAGAAAGAGATATATTCTCTCTGGGCGGCATGGTCAACCTGTGGGAAGACGATACCGTGGAGAAAGACTGTCGAGACATCGTCTGTCTCTTCAAACCCAGGAAGTCAGAAAGTCTGGCACATTGGAAATACTGTCAGAAAAGTGACAAGATTACCATTGCAGTCGGACAACTGGATACAACGCCATTTGCTTGAATCCGAGTACAAAATGAGCTCGAGAGTCACAGGTTCTGCGATGAATATGAGCAGATACTACGACATTGTGTGACTGGTCATTCCCGATGGCAGACGAGCACTTGGTGTCATGATCCAGGTATGGCCCACCCTCCGAGAGAGAGCCAGGAAGACAGGGCCGAAACACTCGGCTGTGTTCTTGAATAGATGGAGGTAAAAGTCTGGTTGACACAGTCCCCCTGGAAGGAGGACACGGAAAACGAGAGGCTATCCAGAGGCTGCGTCAAGAGGACGCAGGGAAACATCATTTCACTTCTACTGAAAACATCTTACTTGCTTTGACAAATAAGACGCACAGTGCAGGAACATGAATTGCACTACCCGGTCTTGCATGTCGGAGTGGGGTGCAGGGAAACTGACTGGAGTTTCACATTTGGGTTAATGAGTGTAAAGCAGTACACTCCAGATACATTGATTTGCTTGAAAGATTGGAGAATGCCGCCGAGAGTACCTCGAAAATGTTATGGAACCGACGCATGTCTGATAGGAAAAAGTGCTCTTGTCCCAGGGTGTAGCTGTTTACCCAAAAGCTGCATGAATTCATTCTCAGTGACAAACAGTTGCCTTCAAGGTTAGATAAATGCAACATTCTCAATGCAGGGCAAATCACACTTTATACCGGATTGTAAAAACTTGTTTGGGAGTGGGTAAGCAACATACTGAGAAAAGTACCAATGATTGGTCCATTACAATATATTTAGGAAGGGAGACAAAGTAAACGAGGACCACTCACCAGAGAGGATGTAAACACTGCGGCAAGGTACATTTTGGGCAACACCAAGAAATAGTAAGGCCGTAGAACACCGTGAAATACTCAGCAGTAATGAGACGAAAGTATAGAAAAGTTTCCCACTTCTGCCACTCACAAACCACATTCTAACGTTATGCCTACAAAAACTGCCAAACATTATCAGCATTCATACATTTACAAGGTTGTAATGTGCTGCAGTATTTGTTACATATGATCAATATACGGATCTGCTTTGTGTATTAAAAAATTAACTAAATAGCTTGGAGAATATTAATCACCTGTGGGTTGGGGGTAAGGATTGGCCCACCGCGTCTGTATACACGGTTTGTAAGAGGAATAAAAAGGGAAATCGTTGCTTGGCGCGTGCTTACTTTATTCAGCTGTAGTGATATCGTGATCAGTGGCCTTACAGAGCCTACAGGGGCTGTTAGGTCGTCAAACTCCTTTCATCGTCATCGTCGTCATCGTCGTCGTCCTCCTCCTCCTCCTCTTCCTCCTCCTCCTCCTCCTCCTCCTCCTCCTCCTCCTCCTCCTCCTCCTCCTCCTCCTCCTCCTCATCTTCATCATCATCATCATCATCATCGGAAAGATTTGGGAGCATCGTGACTCCCAAATCTATATGGTCCCGTAACCTTCTCGCAAGTGACAGCATCAAATTCAAGCTCTCCTTTGAAGTTAAACTTAAAGGTTCGTGAAATTTAGGTATCACACTGCTGTAACAAAGACACACAGCAACCTGTCAAAAAGTACAAGGAACCCTTTTCTCCAGACAGTGCTGCTAGCAGACAGCCCATCTTAGGCACAGCACGTCATTCGATAGTTTCGGCCTCGTTAAGGTCTGGTGCCCCCAGAGTTCCAAGTCGGGCCAGCCAGCCACCCACAGTGGCACTTATCAGCAGCGTGTCTTCAGCGTCAAGTCTAGTCTGCGAGAGGAACAAAGGCCTCGGTTCCGACGAACATAAAGATAAGAAAGAAGACCAAAATTGCTCTTAGTGACTGTTTTTACACAATCTGTTTTCACAGCATTCGCCGATCATTTTTCACTCTTATCACCAACTCCAGTATCATTCTGCTCCCGGCCATTTTTAAAGTGGGAATGCGTCCCGATATACTGTTTTCACGCGACACGACTAGGGCACGAAAACATATCGATGGCGAGAAATGGAGACTGCGAAATGCGCTGTAACGAGGTGTCGGCAGATACGGCGACCGTCACGACGCGACTGTGTGCAGCAACAAGTTCGAGAGCAATCTCCTCTCACCTTACAGACTTTGCGCAGCGCAGGCCACTGGCCCAACGAGCCGACGACAGTCGCTATCAGAAGAGTAACATCATTATCATTAGATATAATTCCCTGGATGTGATAAAACAATCTGCTTATCTTCCCCTAAAAAAACAGTCCAACGGCTAGGCGGCGCTCAGACAGGGGTAGGGGTAAAGGGTAGAGGGATGAGGGGGTGAGGGGGTTTACGACAAATCCCCAATGACGTCCTGCTTGATAAGCCCTGCCACGTGAGTCTCAAAGCCCCGATATTGAGAGGTTGGTCAGGTGCGTGTAATACGGGATGGAGAATCCAGGATGAGCAATGTTGGTGGTAGTGGTGATGGCAAACTGGTGTACAAGGGATAGGGGGGAGGAGGGGGAGGGGTGTGAGTGTGTATGAATACGCACGAATGTGAAATGGTACAAGTGCTTCCTTTGCGTTTGTATGTGCCCGCGCACGCGTTTGAGTGCAGTGTTGGAGTAAGGATGAGTGTGCGTGTGTGTGTGTGTGTGTGTGCGTGCGTGCGTGCGTGTGTGTATGTGTGTGTGTGCGTGTGTGTGTGTGCGTGCGTATGTGCCCGCGCACGCGTTTGAGTGCAGTGTTGGAGTATGAATGAGTGTGTGTGTGTGTGTGTGTGTGTGTGTGTGCGTACATGTGTGTATATGTGTGTGCGTGCGTATGTGTCTGTGTTTGTGTGTGTATGTGTGTCTATGTGTCTGTGAAACCGTGTGTATGCACATGTGCGTGTGTGTGTGAGTGCGCGCGCGCGTGGGCGCGTGTGTTTGTGTGTTTCTGTGTCTGTGCATGTAAGTGTAAACGTGTGACTGTGTTCGTGTGTGTGCGTGGATGCATATTTATGTGCACATTTATATAAGAGTGTATGTGTATATGTGTGTATGTGAATGTAAATGTGTGTGCCTGGGTGCGTAGACGTATAAATTTGTGACCATTCGAGAGTTTGTACATGAGCATGAACGTGTGTGGGGCCTGAGCGTATGTCTGTGTATATGTATACGAGCATAATTATAGTAAGAGTGCGCAGGCCTACACATGATACGATTGTGCTTGCATACAAGTGTGTATATATCTGTGCTTGTGACGTTACATGCGTGTATGTATGTGCTAGCGTGTGAGCGTGTGTGTGCACATGTGTGTATGTGTGTGTAAGCATACTGTGTGAATTCCTATGTTTACACACATGCATCAAACGGTTCACTCTATGCTTGGAGTTTCAAGGACCGCCCTGCAACACAACCAACCACTAACGCAGAGAAAATCAAAACCCCGGGCTGCTCCTGCAACTGCCTGCTATTGATAACCAATCTACGAGTAGCTATTTTTGGAAAAAATGACCTTCAGCTTGAGTCTGTAGTCAATGTCGAAACATTCTCACTGTACTCTATCTCACCCTGACAAAGTTGATGGACAAAACTGGCGCGAGTTGTTTCAAACCCACCAATCTCAACAAGTCTGCCGGCAAGTTTGCAGGACCTCACTATCTAAACACCCGTGTTGGATTCTCGCTGCACTCTCTTGATAAAAGGGTTGTTGGCGAAAAACGGTTTGACGTGTCTTGGGATCAGAAGAATTTAGAACATGCATCGGGCCACTGTTTGACGCCATTTTGTTGAGGCGGGCGGTGCGGAGATGTTGTTTGATAGCGCTTCCGTGATTGGCTGGTTAGCCTCGTTGACGGAGCGAGACTGAGCACCCATCTGTCTTTTTTCAACCCTTCATTCTTGTATAGACAGGGACGTCACTGAGAGGAACACGTCAGGAGACTTGAGGGAGGCTTTGAAGTTTCCACCATGTCT
>JAWQFJ010001575.1:313150-338150 GCA_034096865.1 Theodoxus fluviatilis
AGGGCCAACTTGTAGCTTACAGTCGCTGAATGTGATTCTCTCGGCAACTTGGGACAAATATTCCAGCTTTACAAAATACATTTTGAGCATTCATGTAAATGCATTCGACGATACAGTTTAGGACAAGGAAAACATCCCGAAATTAATCGTTTTAAGTGGGAAAAAAATGTAACTGCTTTTTTCCCCCACTTCTTCCTGTTGCTCCATTTTTCAGTGGTGACGAGGATTACAATACAAGTCCACGTTAAAAAGGCAAGTTACTTAAGCTGTTGTTTTTTTAACGTATCTACAGCAAAGCCATACTTTACCCTGGCGATTTACTTAGAAAAGATGTTTGCAGCACGTCCGAATTAAGTCATGGCGTTTTTCTGTGTCACAGCTGCAGGAAAACTAAAACCACAGAAATTCAACTTGATGAAGGTCTTCTGTTTGCGGAGATCTGCTGGAGGCTAAGGCGAGGGCTATGGCTGTAAGGCGAGGGCTATGGCTGTAAGGCGAGGGCTATGGCTGTAAATTTATCTCCCACTTTGAGGGTCGATGCAGATCATGCTTCTGCTGGTCTCCAAAACTGCCACAGGTGAGAGGCAGCACGATCGTGATCTACGGCTGGAATGGTAGAGCTTTCGAAAGGAGTTCAGGTTTGCTGTTAGCCGCCTGATGTATACCTGTTGGGGTTCATATAGCGACCAGAGGTGAACATTTTGAGAACATGTATGTAGCAACCCTAAGACGTCTTTGTCGTCTTGTTTTCAGTACACTTATAACGCTGTGGCATGATGGACTGTGACGCATTCCAGCAGTCTACTGGATAAATGAAACTGGATGGTTGCATGATCGACTTCCTTCCAGTGTTTCTTAATATAATTTTCTTCCTTGGCAAGTAGACGATATGTGTGGCCTGCAGCCGCCTGCAGCCTCCCGACACCGCAGCTGAGCGAAGTTCTGCGGAGGTCAGCTGCAGGCACTCTGAACAACGTTGTAGGTGAAATGTAGCTCTGGACAGGCCTTCGAAGAGAGGTTTGAACGCGCCCCTTGTTTCGTCCGAACTATCGAACTCCGAAGAACTTCACAGACAATCTTTCGTATGCAGTACATGTCTCGCCGAAAAAGTTCGCGAACTGGTAGTTCGTCCAATTAAGAACAGGCTATAGGGACACTGTACAGGAATGTTCGGTAGTCGCCCAAACCGACACCTATGCATAAACAATTAACAAATCATTCTGACTGAAATGTGGAATACAATGTGATGTTATGGGATTATTATGCTGAAATTGTTGCTCATGAAGGAACAACATGAATGACTCTCAAAGTATGAAATGTTATTAAAAAAATGAAATCAACTTAAAAGGCATGGAAACAAAGGATGACACAATCAAACAAAGCTGCAGAAGTAATAGTATTGACGGATTAATGTTTATGTTAGATTTGCAGCGTTGATAAACAGACAAAGAGGATCGAGTACATGGAATACCTATAGTTCTCGACGTCTTACAAGTCAGGTCCTTCAAGACAAAAATCTACTCCTTTTCTCTTGAAACTTCTGCTGATTACATGTTGAAGCACGAATTCATTTGCGTGTGAATCTTTCAACAAAACTTTCATCGCCTGATGCGAGTAGAAAAAAACCAACACATTTAGATTATTTGTGTCCCATAACCCCAAACGCCACCCACTCCCCCTCTGTCCTGGTTCGCCAATTACCGTCCACAGTGATTCATATTACACTGACCCATTTGGGATGCAGTATGTCAGTTTCTTACAGGACTGGAAGAGAGACAGTCAAGTTACATAATAGGTTGTGGAAGTAAAGACGTTAACCATCGACTGGTAGAAAGCATACAAGTAGCGTTCATGGCGACAGTAATTTTTTAATCCCGATATTTAAAGGCTTTGACATGGATTGCTTTTAAGTAGGTGGCTTCCTTTATGTCTGGCAGGACATGAGTACTTCACCATCGCTCAACGCCACTTGGGGCTGGAACTTTGTTTTCTTTTAACAACTAAATCCAGAGAACAAGGCACGTGGAAAAACAATAGACAGACAACCCTATAGCTGCTCTGTCTTCCATTCTTGTCTACTCTGTAGGAAGCTGTCGACTTCCTTGACGTCTTGTTAGGTGACACTACCTCCACGGGTGACCGGCGTCATGTTCTTTCTTCCCTAGAAACCCTCCCATGGCTTAACGTATACGGAGTACGACAGCCTAAACTCCAGATGCTTCAGAGACAAATGGTAGAGAAGAGTTCAGTGTGTCTCGTGGGTGGACAGTCATAAGGCGGACTTAGCCCTCATATAAAGGGATCACTGGGCTACTTCAGTTGGTGCAACCCTTGGGACTTGGGAAAACCCAGGGCAATATATCGGCCGTGATTAATCTAGAGGGCAGACACCATAATGTAGGGCTCAGGCAGAGGGAGTGAGCTGTCCAGGGTAGTTAGATGGGGATTTAGTCGAAAGAGCCCTCACGTGCCCATCCCAGCAACTGATGAAGAGCTCTGCTTTTTGGACTCAGGAAATGTTGGTGATTTACGCAACGGTTTCTGCAGGCTTTACCTAGTAGCCTTTGAGCCCTCCTCACCGCCAAGGGCCTCCCTCGGTAGTGAAGCATCTCAGTCCAGAGCAAGTCTCTACATATACAGACAGGTGCACCAGCACCTACGTCTGCTGACTGTCGAAACGCTGCTTGTTGCGATGCTTGCTGGGATCTCTTTGCGCTCACATCGTGATCAGAGAACGCACCTCTGTCAAGCTACAGAGGCAGCTTACCGTGAGGTTGTGCATGGCATACCATTATGTTTGCGTGAACATGCACAAATCGCGACGTTAAGCACCAAACCAATGAAAGACACGCACGCACCCACACGCGCGCGCGCGCGCGCACACACACACACACACACGCACACACACACACACACACGCACACACACACACACAGAGGAGCGAAATACACTCAAATCAATGCCTAATCTTCAGGAGGTGCAAACACAAGACCATAAAAACACGTGTATGTAATTTTAGTTATCTTGTTCTGACCAAGTAAGATACTGGTTTTGTAATTGGGAGGCATGATAAATTACTATCTTGTGTGTGTTTAGTGTATCCAAAAGGTGGCACCGGCGGGTTTAGGGCGTTTGATGTATTCTTTTTATTGTCTTTTGCGGAGGTCAGTATACATAGTACAATGAAACAGAAAGTGTTACTCAGTCTCAATTACATCACAAAGGAAATCAGACAGAAACACAAACACACAATCACACAGATACACACGCAGAGAGAGAGAGAGAGAGAGAGAGAGAGAGAGAGAGAGAGAGAGAGAGAGAGAGAGAGAGAGAGAGAGAGACAGAGACAGAGACAGAGACAGAGACAGAGACAGAGACAGAGACAGAGACAGAAAGACAGAGAGAGACGGAGAGACAGAGAGAGGCAGAGAGAGACAGAGAGAGAGACAAAGAGAGGCAGAAGGAGATAATATTAGCAGATGATTGTGATGGTTTGATTCAATCTCACTATCTCCTTGTTCAGTAGGTCCAGCAAGGACACCACAATTGTCTTTAAAGCAGGCTGACTGGCGGCGCAATTTAGTCATCGTCAAACTCCAGCATGGCGTTTCCAAAGGAAACCATCATGTGGAAGGTGTCCTTATTTCAAAACGGCGAAGTGCAACGCTTACAAAAAAGAATGACATTTCCATTTTTGAAATCTAGCTGAAAAAAGCACATTCTGGAGAGAAAAGTAACTGCATAAAAGATCAATACAATGTATCTATTGGAATTCAGCACCTGTGTGCATGTGTGTGCGTGCGCGTTTGTCGCAGTCAATGAAACTAAGAGTCTTCATTTAAACTCATCTGCAAGGTTTATAGGCAGGAAACATACATTTTTCTTCGGTAAGCCACATGATGACGGGAGACATATTTCATCAAGCTCTTTTTCAAGCCCAAAGCGGGGAAAAACTACTAACACTAACACATGGCGGCGCTATGATGCATGTTTGCGTCTCTTTCACAACATTGTTGCCTTCCCTGACTGCCGGAATGTATGCTGATATTGCACATTCACTTCTCGCTGTGGCTCTCCCATAGCTGCTGACGTGCAGATAAAGTTGCGTGGTTGAGACGAGGAAAAATGCGTCACTGCGGACTATTCTGCTGTGTGAAATTTCTCGTGTGTATGCTTGATGTCATTCTCCTCGAAAGGACGGAATAAGGAGTCTGCTGCATGGAACTTAATTTAAGGCATTTTCTCATTCGTCGTATAGCCCAACATGTGTTGTAATTTGTGTTTGGTCATCCAATGTCCCTGGGCATATTTACAGCTGTGCGAGATTTTAAGAAGTCTTGAGCGGTGCTTATGAAAAAAAGTATTAGGACGAAACAAACATGTTGTAAGTTGTTTGTGAAAACAAGGAGAGAGTGACGCTCGCATTACGCTGGCATTCACTGGCACCGCTTTTCGATGAAATGCCATGGCCGATTTGCACTTTGTTGCTCCAAAAACAACTAGGTAAAGGCAGGCACTATTACACAAAACATTTGCAAGCTCAAGCACATGCACACGTACTTATGCATACGCACATACGACACACACATACACACACGTCAATATACATGCGCGCTCACACACACACACACACACACACACACACACACACACACACACACACACGTCTACACACTTCTTCATGCACACACACACACACACACACACACACACACACACACACACACACACATATGCAAACACATACACACACACACATACACACACACGCACACACACATATGTACACAGGCACATTCACACACACGCACGCGCGCGCAAGCTCGCGTGCGCGCGCACACACACACACACGCACACATTCGCACACATCCACTAACATCTACGCATATACACGTACTATCCAGATACATGGAGACATCCACGGACATATAATTTGACATATTCGACGGGGAGGTCAAACAGATTATTTACATGGAAAGTATATGACACGTACATCCCACATCAATCGCCATCATCTCCAAATCTCGATTAGAATTACCTGAGAAGCATACTCTTTCTACTTCACACTTACTTTTAAAAAAATGAAGTCCTGACCGTGTCATGCTTGGAAACAATCATTTATCAAAGCAACAAAAAATGCACACAAAACAAAGAAAGAAAGCTACTGGTGTAGAGTGATTCCTCGCACTATGGAATAAACAACAGCCTGCTTAGTGTAAGTTGTGCGTCGTCATCGAAAAGCAGTCGTGACCAAATGGCCGCGATTGCCAACGTCTGCTCCAGAATTGGCTCCTGAAAGAAAACTCTTTCGAGTAAATTTGTACACAGCTCATATAATGGCCCACAAACTATCACAGACAAAAGGGATATTTTCAACTCGTCGGGGGCCTGGGTTTGGAGACACCGGTCTCCAATGGTCACCTCTGTCCAGGGTGCACCGCGCAAAAACTGAATTGCGCATGACAGAAACACGATCGACGCCATGTTCCTCCTGACGCGGCGATAAATCCAGGCAGATTTGGCGATGAATTATTAATGGCATTTGTCAGACATAATTTATGTGGTTCCTGCAACGTGGAGGGGGACAGAGAGGAGACAGAGGCGGGCAGGAAGAAGTGCGTCTTGTTAGCGTGTTCCTCTTTCCCCTACTATCCTTCAAAAAGCCGCTTCCTGGTGGAAAGACTCAACATCTCCAGGGGTGGGGGCAGGAAGTGGAGGGGAAGGGGGTGCCTAGCGCGAAATCGCGCTGGAAGTAATCGCCATATCTCTTCCTGGATGATCGAGTCAGCGGGACTCGGCAGAAGAGGATTAGAGGTCAATGGAACAACTACTACGAGAAAAAAAAGGAGTGGAAGACGGAGGAGTGAGAGACGAAAGAGTGGGAGACGGAGAAGTGGGAGGGTATGCTAGAGGAGGAGGAGGAGGAGGAGGAGGAGGAGGAGGAGGAGGAGGAGGAGTAGTAGGAGGAGACAAAATGGAACGGAAACAGAAAGACCAGCAGAAAAAGCAGGAAAAGGAAGAATACGCAGAAGCAGGAGCAGGAGGAGCATTGACAGGAAGAAGAAAAGCAGGAGCAACATCATTAGGCGCATCACGTCGTTGTGAGACAGGAGTCGCTGCAAGCGGGAGCACTAAAAAGAAACAGCAGGAGGACAGAATAAATGTGGAAGGAGAAGCTAGAGGAGAACGAGGAGAAGGAGGACCAGGAGAAGGCACTGTACCTTAGGAAGACCTGGTGGTGATTAAGGTAGAGGTAAAGGTATTCGTTTTATATAGCGATTTATTACCCTTACCTGAGTCTCAAACCACTTTACGCTTTACCTCTAGGAGTGGGTGCTGGGAGGTAGAGAATGGCCGAGGGCATGAAGACAGCGCATTCATTCAGCATTGGGAAATAAAGGAGAAAAAAAGGAAATGAATTAATGCATGATAGAATGAATGCATGAATCAATGAATGAATAGATGAACGAGGTGAATAAACAGGTGAACTTATCAGCCTCTTTGTGCTATTTAAAGCTATGGACTCCAAAATCACCGAAGCTGATTAATTTCACAGCGAGCCAAGGCTCGATTCCCCAAGTTATTCAACTTTTAAGAATCTGGTAGGGGGAAAAGTGGGTCCTTTCTTACCCTCGACTAACGGGGGAACGTTGCATGCAACCGTGTAATGAATAATATGCTTGCAAATCTCCTCCTGTACTCGCTGCAGTTCTGTCTGTGAATTACCACTCACCTCTACTCCTTCAACAGTAGGAGCCAACACAGCCAACGAAGATCGTTAAGCACAAAGTTTACTGCTCTCGACCACACCGCAGCAGACCTCAATTTTCTCTTATCTTCATCGCTGTTGTCGTTGTCGTTTTCATCATCGTCCGCATCGTCTCCGTAGATGTTGTAGTCGTCAAATCTCAGTCATGATCATAATCATCATCGTCATTTTCGTCATCATCATCGCTTCATCTTTATATGCTACCTCATCTCTCCTCCCCAGACGCGTCAACTAAATTTGAAGAAGAAAAAAAAAACACAACCCTGGAACAGCAAGCTCACCTCAAACGTCTTAAACTCCAGAAAAAAAGTGCAGGACAAGATGCGTCGGGGATAAGTTGGAGGAGAGACAAGATACCTATCTATCGCACTATCGCTGTTGGATGTATTGGTGCGATAAGCTCAGAGTAAACATGCAACATCACATGCCTCTCTCAGTGACCCTAACCTTGCCGAGCGGGAGAGCGCGAGAGCGCAGCAGGCCGACTCGTCGAAGCCAGAGAGAAAACATCGCGCCTTCCTCTCAGCGCGGTAACCCTACACATCAACTCGGGGAAATAAAACCCACAGCGTCCCAGCACTACCGGAAAGGCAAGGCGCAGTTATCTCCCTTGGCAAAGAGGCGGGATGGGGGGCGCTGCGAGCGTGAGGCGTAATTGGCGCTATCTCCTGTTTGATTTACTCCTGCCGATAAACAAGTTCCCCCCTCTGCTCCTCCCCGCTCGTAAGCCAACCTCGGAGACATGAGGGGGATGAAGAGATGGAGTCTCAGAGACGGTGAGACCTCAAGGTACAAGACGAACTACAAAGTAGCTGTGAAGTAAGAGAGTGAGGACTGAGGGGGAGAGAGTGTAGTGGAAGAGGGAAGTGGGGGGGGGGGGGGGGGGTTAAGAGAAAATGATGGGCTAAAAGTGAAGTAGAGGGGGTAGGAGAGGAACGAGAGGTAATAGTAGGAAAATTGGACTGGGGAGGGGGGAGGGGGTTGACATTAGAAAGGAAGGTCTGGGAGTTTGTTTGAAAGCAGAGGTGTGTCGAAGATGATGATGGATGCTTGCTATATATAAACATGAAGGGTGGATGACTTCGTTCACTGCAAGCTCGTGATGTACGTTGATGCATCTGTGTTGCCCGTCTAAAAGTGCATTCAAAGGAAGCCAGGTTTAGTTGGTGCTGTTGCTTTGGATTTTCGCCCACTTGTGTTGAGTGGATGGTTTCTCTTTGACTGCATTTTTTTCTGACATTTTTCTGGTCTGTAGTGCTTGTGATGATGATTGTGATGTGAGATGTTTTTGCCTTGTTCTTGAGCATACTTGCTTGTGTTGGTGTTGTCTGAGATGTGCTGTGGAGGCTGAGGTTTGCAGGTAGTGTGTGTGCGTGCGAGTGTGCGGTTTCTTTTCATATGTAGTTATCCTATCACATTTTTTTAATGTATTCTTCTACTATGATTATTATTTGATTATTTTATTGCTGCCTCATAAATTGTACTTGAAGTACTTGAATTGCCTGTTGTGGAACAAATAAAGTTGCATTGTATTGTATTGTATTGTATTGTATTGTATCCAGAGGGAGGGGGGGGGGGGTGTTTATACATTGCATTTTTGTCTGCAGCTACAAAGTTTGCACTAAAGTAACTAATGGAGCTGCACTGTAATTATTTTGCTTGTAGAAATGGGTGTTAATTAAGTACCACACTAACAAACCACAAAGCGGTTCACATTTGTTTTGTGAAAACTCACGCATGCAGTCGTAGCAATCAGCGTAGTACCACTTGTCTGACTTTCTGGAGGCAGAACTTCGGAAGCAACACGCGGTATTGCGTGAACGTCGCCACAGAGCTGCGATGGTCCCTATGTGGGCAACGGAGTTTCAGTGCCCCACCTGCCTTCGCCCCTGCCGCTCCTAACTGGGACTGCAAAGCCATTTACGGGTCCACAGGGATAACCACGGAACCCTTCATCCTTGAATCAAGGGACAACCGCCAAAATGTCCTCACAAGTTTGGTGGTCACTCTGTTATGAAGTTTTAGCAGATGATCAAGGCAAAAACTGGTTCAGGGTGCTTGAAAATCAAAGAGGAATAATGACATGTATGTTGATTGGTTAAAAAAAAAACTAAACTAGTTTTGGGTGGGGGTGGGGATAGGAGGTAGGGGTGGGAACTCTTCTCACAGAAATCGAAATAACTTCAGAGCTTTCTTGCATCAGCTGCCTATCTTCATTCAGTTATTCACAACTGCTATTATACGATCTTCGATAATTGTTTATAAAAGATAGTATCGCTGGAAAGTCGCTGCATGATTTTTGTAATTTGCGTTGTCAAGGAAGTTATTGTAACAACAGGGGTAAACACGACGCCCTTAATTCAATTTCTCGTCTTCTTTTTCAGTGAGATCGTGTAAGCCTGTACTTAATCAGCTCAAGAATAATTTCTTCGCATCTCCTGATTCTTGTGAAATAAACCACCTCGGGGTTGGCGGTTGGGAAAAGACCCACCGCGGCTCCCGACGTGATTGGTAAGAAGCAAGTAATTATGGAAATCGAGACTAGACTTGCTCTTTCTTAACTAGCCCTAGGACTTTTCGTGATCAGTGGCCTTGCAGAGCCTATAAAATCATCATCATCATCATCATCATCATCATCATCATCATCATCATCATCATCATCATCATCATCATCGTCATGTGAAGTGCTTGGCTAAGACTTTAGAATTTGGGCAGTGCCCACTGAATTACTGCACTCTTCGATCGGTTTGTCAAGATTCGAAGGTACATACAAATGAATGAGGTGATAATTCGATCACGAACATGAGAGAGAGGGGGGGAGGGAGGGAAGGAGGGAGGGAAGGAGGGAGGGAGGGAGGGAGGGAGGGAGAGAGAGAGAGAGAGAGAGAGAGAGAGAGAGAGAGAGAGAGAGAGAGAGAGAGAGAGAGAGAGAGGGAGAGAGAGAGGGACGGAGAGAGAGAGAGAGAGAGAGAGAGAGAGAGAGAGAGAGAGAGAGAGAGAGAGAGAGAGAGAGAGAGAGGCAGAAAGACAGAAAGAGAGACAGAGGCAGAGGCAGAGAGACAGAAAGACAGACAGAAAGATGCGTTTGTGTGTGGCTTGCATATACTTATTTCTGAATACGTTTTTCTTCCTCATGTAACGCCTGTGCACAGTGTCAATGCTCAATCAAATCTATTCAAAGGATTTCTTCACAAGCCTCTACCGGGGCGCCTCAGCTTTTATAATCTCTGACAGAGTAGTCTCACCTCACCTTCAACTGTGAGCGCATTTTCGCTGATGCTTTATTCACTTGTTTGTTCGCCTCGACTTGCGTTGTTGTGCTGATGTCTTTTCCTGTCACATCATTTCATATTCCTCACGCGTGCTGAGGCGAGGGCGTACCCTCATCTCACTCTTCACTCACTGAGACGCGCCCACGTAACAGGGTGCTGTCCCTTCACGGTGCATCTTCCATTTGCTAGTGTCCACAGTGTGTCGCACCTGTCCAGAGGGCGATGTTTTCTGGGGAACAATATGACTTGCTTGATGAATATCACCGCTCGGCCACAAGATTTACATCGCCTCTAGCATACGCGCTTTGTAAAGTCACCAGACAACAATGTATGCCAAGGGTGACAGAAAAAATCCTGAAGTGCACGGAAAACAAGCTCAGACTGACAGAAAGGTCATACGGTGAAAACGGTTGAAAAGTTTAGTGCATGCAGGGTATTAAACTCTGTAGCACTACCTCACTCGCACTGTTTATATTACGATCTATGTAACAAATTATGTTGATAAGACCTGAGGAACGAGTTTTTTCTCCGAAAGCTTACCTCTGCTTGTAACTTCGTCAAACTCGTTTGGTCACCCTTTTCTTGTTTTCGGAAATTCGTAGTCTGACACCGACCCCTCACCACGTATGGAAGACTTTGCAGTACATCTATGTTGATAATCATTCTTCACGTTAAACGGTTTTCAAAGAATTCTTTAATGAGCTATGTTATATTTTCATTTACACTGAAAAGTCGCACAAGTGTAAGAGAGATATCCAAATGATTAGTGCTGGGTACCGGTACTGAGGACCGTACCGGTTTTTTACCGGTATTTTTGCAATTTACCGGTGTTTTGTACCGGTTTACCACGCTGACGTCATGCTGACCAATCCTTACGATAACACTTGCACTTTAATAGCCGTTGACAATGACGTATGAGGTGCGCAATAGTTATCAGTGCATCAGAAAACGGAAGGAGGATTTGTGGATTTGAGGATTTGAGAGAGAGAGAAAGAGAGAGAGAGAACGAGGAGGGTTAAAGGGGGGAGAAAGACAGGTGTGTGAGAGAGAGGGACAGAGAGGGAAAAAGATATGTGTAAAATTAAACCTACACATTTTATTTCTTTATTTAAAAAAAAGAAGAAGCAGTAAATTCACTAAATTTTCAAGTTTTCTTGCGTAATGCAAAAGCATATTCAAAAGAAAATCAAAGTCAAGCATCTTTGCTTCGAATCAGACATTTCAACATTTTAAAAAGAACCAAAGCACCGGAGTTTGGAAACAACGTCATATTCAAGTGCATCGTGCGAGGTTTTGAAGTGTACATTGAAGAGTGATGACTCCTCATGTGTGCTTGCATGTTCGACGTGCCTCCTTCTGCCATTTTGACTTGGGTGTTGCATGTTGTGCACACAGCAACTCTCTCATCAATTTGGTTGTCTGATTTCCGTTTTTTCAATCCACAAAACCTCCATATGGCTGATTTGCCCCTCTCGTTCTTCACCACCGTGAAAGAATTGTCCGCCATGGTTTTTTGTCACCTATGACAGTTATGTCCCTTGCTGTACGTACCGGTACATCATCACGAACCCCTCGAACTTTTGACTGTAGTCTTCGTTCTTATCGACTCCAATTGCCCCAAATGCTCAACAGTATAAGAATAAGTCAACAGCAAACATAACAAGGACGGGTTGGTTGTACTCCATTCTCCAGCAACAACAACAAAAGTGGGAAATGTTATATTTTTCAACGCTTACAATTTTCTACAACATTATCATTTTGAAATCCAATCATACATCTACACATGTCCACATACGTGTACAAGCATGCATGCTTGCATTTACGCAGCGCAAGCACACGAGAGAGAGAGAGAGAAAGAGAGAGAGAGAGAGAGAGAGAGAGAGAGAGAGAGAGAGAAAGAGAGACAGACAGACAGACAGACAGACAGACAGACAGACAGACACACACACACACACACACACACACACACACACACACACTCGCACACAGACAAACAGACAGACAGACAGACACACACACACACACAGACAAACAGACAGAGAGACAGACAGACAGACAGACAGACAGACACACACACACACACACACACACACACACACACAGGCAGACACACAGACAGACAGACAGACAGACACACAGATAGATACACAGACAGACAGACTCACAGACACACACACAGACAGTCGCACAAACAAAGAGACATACAAAGTAGAGAAAGACAAATAGACAGACAGACAGACAGACAGACAGACAGACAGACACACAGACAGACAGGCAGCCAGGCATGCAGGCAGGCAGTCAGGCAGGCAGGCAGGCAGGCAGGCAGGCAAGCAGACAGACAGACAGACAGACAGACAGGCAGACAGGCAGGCAGACAGACAGACAGACAGGCAGGCAGGCAGGTAGGCAGGCAGGCAGGCAGGCAGACAGACAGACAGACAGACAGACAGACAGACAGACAGACAGACAGACAGACAGACAGACAGACAGACAGACAGACAGACAGACAGGCAGGCAGTCAGGCATGTTACGAGTCGATTGTGCCAAATGGTGTGCACGTGATTTTGTTTTGACTGTGATTATTTTTAGCATGAGTTGGTAACGTAATGACTGAGGAGTGTTCAGGTGTGGGCGGATGATCGGATTGAATGTATATTTGTGGAGTGAAAGCGGTGTGCGACACTGGAGCGAATGAACCCCAAGGAGAAGGGTGAGTGCTGATTTTATCCGTTATCATTCTACTTTGCAAATACCGCGGATGTATGATGATTGATAGTGAAGGAATGGATGTGTTAGTTTGCGTTGTTTTCAGGATTCTTCGGCCAGGTAACGAGTCCCAGAGACGCTAGCTGAAGCTCGGAGCTCTACTGGCGGGGGCCGGTGTGGAGACTGTCAGCGGGGGCCGCTTGGGCACTTGCAGAGTGATTGTCGGCGGGGGCCGCGGCGTTAGTGCCTTGTACCCTGGTGTTGACGAAGCTGTATGCGTGTATGCCGGAAGGCTTTTGGGTTGAATGCACTCATTTATATATCTGTGCTGGTGTTGGTGTTTTTTGTTGTTTATTTTCATTGTGCGGGCTTGGCTAACCTGAGGCCCAGTTAGGCAGGCAGGCAGGCAGACGGACAGACGGACAGACGGACAGACAGAAAGACAGACAGACAGAAAAAATCCAGGGGAAAGATAGAAAATGAATTTTAAAAAACAAAGACAGAAATAGAGAGAACATAAAAAGACAGCACGACGCAGACACAGGTACGAGGATGGAAATACAACCGTACAGAGACAGACATGTGCAACATAAACCCTGTGCACACGAAAACACCGAGTTTACATTCCGCTAGAGGACTCAGACGACGCACACGGTGTGAGCCCGTCGTACACGAGGTAATTGTATTCTTTACACACTGACGCTCTCAGCGTCATCGTGGCAGCCAATCGCGGTCGCTTTAGTGAAGCAAGAGCATCAGTGGCACCCTGCGATTGGGAGATATTTGTGTCGTGTGAACAGCGTTAGTGTGGAACGTGTTGAATCGCCTCTGTAGGACGGGCTTAACTTAAAGACCTGTTTTAATTTATCAACGCTCACACCTACTTCGGCCGTGGCAGCAATCTCATCTCAGCAGTCAGGACGAATAGTTAAACCGAACCTCTTCCTGGTAGGTTAGATTAGCTTGCCACTACGGCGAAGTATACGGAAGCGATGCTCAGTTAAAACGGGCCTTCACTTCTGAGACCGGAGGACGATTTCTCTTCGTGTTGGGAAAAAAATTGCGCCGATTCACGTTGTCCTCCAAAATTGAATGTATTACCAAGTTTCCGTAGAATGCAATGGAATTGTAGGTACTAAGGAACACGCAATAGAAAGAATAATCAAAACCCTATGCTTCTCTTTAAACTTTCATAGCCACACGACATACAATCGTTTCCTGGTGTTAAAAAAAATAATGGAGGTGAAAGTCATGAAAGTAACTGTAAACATGGGGAAAGTAGTCTTTGTAACAATCAATTCCGTGCTTCGCATAGATTTAAGGAATACATGAATTAGGTCTGACCATAGAAGAAGAAAAAAATAAAACCGTAGAAGTTTCATGACGTGTGTCAACGTGGGGGGAAAAATGAAATGTTGCATACAAAGTATCTGACTTTATCTATCATAAATAAGCAGATATAATTGTCCGCTGCATAATTCGCCCAGACATTTCAATCTAACAAGAAGTATCTGGCTAATTGTTTATAATTGATTATATCATGTAAAATGTAGGATTGCATGGAACATTTGCAATTCTTTTGAACGGCACACAAACGTGTGGTATTTAAACATGTTAAGAAGTACAGGATGCGCCTGTTTACAGGGATAGATAAGTGGTTCAAACAATACGTGAAACATTCAGAATCGCAGGGACTGCATTAAAATAAAGTCGTTATTGCTTGAAGGGTCTGTTAATACGGATTTCCACATTTTTGGGCCGCATTCAAATGTCTGACAGCGAGTATAGAGGATTGCCTGTAACTGATACACCTAAGCAAGTGGGAATTTCCTGGCTGATGATGCCCGGAAACTTTCGAGTCCTCAAATGGTGCAGCAGCAGCAGCAGCAGCAGCATGGCCCCTCGTTTGGACCCGTGGCAGTTTGGAGACGGATGTTGCTGGCAAGGAGAGAGAGTTTATTTTCACAAACCAAGAGACCGCAACGGAATTAGCGCCAACCCCTATCGCCGTGACGTAGCCGAGCCCCTGGCGGCTGCGTTGTCTCCCCCTTGCTTGGCCCTTTTCGGGGTGCTGGGGTGCTTGGGAATTAATTACGGCGGACCCGGCATCCCTTATCGCACCCGTCTGGCGCTCTATCCAGAGCATGCCCAGACTCACCAGCAGCCCCCCTGTTTGATAAGCTCCGCCTCGCCTAATTAGAGCCTCAACATATGTAGTGCGCGCCTCACCAGAACACCCCAATAAATATTCCATTTGTCACACTACCCCTTCCACCAGGCAGGCAGGAGTAGGTGTGAGGGAGGGGGAGGTATGGGGGACGAAGCAGAGGGGGTTGGAGTAGGGTAGAGGTAGGAGAAGAGGGGTAAGGGTGGTGGAAGGTAGGCGGTGAGGGAGAGAGAACGATAGGAGAAAGGCAGTGTAGTGGTGATGGAACATTACGATGTAAAGGGCAACTATGCATGCTTAAACAAGGATGGGAGCTGTAAGTACTATTGTGGGTGATTACAAATGCAGAGAAAGCTTTGGAGTGAGAGAGTCGAAGGTTAATGATAATTTTCAGTGAGACCACAAGAAAGACTAACAGACGTTCTTCGATATCCGGAATATCTGAGCATATAAGACCAAAAATAAATACGTCGAAAATCTGTGTCCTCTATAAATTTACAATGTAGATAGAATTTGTCAAGGACTTTCATAGCTTAGTGGTCAGAGCACTTGGACATTCACGAGAAGGTCGCAGGTTCGGCTCCCGTCTGAGCTCCGATTGTTTTTTCTTCTGTTTGTATCGTACAGGGTCTGGTTGTGTATTAGAAACTTTCTCCACAACATGGAGAACTCTTCAGCCGAGGACAACATGATCGTCTGGAGACACTCCCGGAAATAATTGCAACTTCGCAATGCAAAAATGGGGACGAACTTCGAACGTACCTAAAATTTCGTTCCTAATTCTGTCATTTTGTAAGTTGATATTTCGCTGTTAAGAAGTGATGACACCCTCAGCTGTATCATGTCTCTATTCTTAAATGTGACTGAGCACCGCACAAAAAGGCCAAACGTCGGTTTTTAACTTTTTAGAGTTATCTAAATCATTTTGAAGCTGTAAAGTTTCAAAATTTCCAGTGGTACCAAGACGATACAACTGTATGAATAAACACTGTGATGAAATTTTTTTTTGGAGAAAGCTGCGATACAAGCGTGAGTTCGGCACTTCTGATTGATTCAACTGCAAATTCTGTTTACGTCGAAATATGCAATACAGGAAGAGCGTGGAGAGAACGAGCTTTGCAGTGATTTCAGATACGCCCGTGTGAGAAGAAACCATCGCGCCGAAGGAAAAGCCTGACTTGGGCTATTCGAACCATGATCATCTTTTTGCTTTTAGGGAGGTGGGCTGATAGGAGTAATTTTTGACACCAACAAATGTTAGTGTGCATTGTACATCCTCTGTGACGTTTTCTCGAACCTACTGGCACCGTCGCAGGCGCAGTTGATTGTTGTGTATCGGTCAGGTCACGGCCTTGACCCGCGCGCGACCGAGTTAGGCTAATATTAGCTTGTTGTGACACAGTAGTTCTGTCGCGTCGCAGTTAGGAATGTGGGAGTGTGTTCGACATCGTGCTGGTAGTTTCTAGAATTTGTGTAAAGGTATATAAGGAGCGAAAGCGAGTGAGAGGGAGAGAGCAGCAGATACGACAGAGTTAAAGGTGAGAGCTTTGACCCTGTACAGAGCGAGTTTCTGCTGTGTGCTAGCAAGCCTCTGCGGTACTGTAAGCAGAGTGAAGCTGCGACGTAGTGCGACGATTATTGCTGTTGGCTGATTTTCACCACTGTAGTCGATCAGTGTGTGAATAAAGTTCGTTGGAAACGATCACCGGAGTCTGTCACTGTGACTTCCTAGCGCAAGCCAGGAGAACCCCCGTACATCAAGATATTGCAGAGAAGAGTGCAACATTGGTTCCACAGACGGCGAACAGCAGTGACAGTCTACGACGGAAATGGACGGCGAGAAACGCGTAACACGATCCGCTGCACGTGCAGAGGCGACAGAGCAACCGACGGAAGATATCGCAATGATGATGAAACTCCTGCTCGACCAACAGAGACAGCAGAGAGAAGCCCAGGAGGAGGAAAAACGACACCGAGAACGGAAAGAGGCAGAAGAAGCCAAGCGTCGCCAGCAAGAAGCTGCAGACCGCGAGCGGGAGAAGGCAGACCGCGAGCGGGAGAAGGCAGAGGAGAAGGCAGACCGCGAGCGGGAGAAGGCAGACCGCGAGCGGGAGAAGGCAGAGGAGAAGGCAGACAGCGAGCGGAAGGAGGCAGAGGAGAAAGCCTACCGTGAACGGAAGGAGGCAGAGGAGAAAGCCTACCGTGAACGGAAGGAGGCAGAAGAAGCGGCATACCGCGAAAGGAAGGAGGCAGAGGAGAAAGCCTACCGTGAACGGAAGGAGCAAGAAGAAGCAGAACGTCAGGGAGAGTTGCTGCAGACCATCAAAGCTGGGACGGAGGGACTGCAGAGGGAAATCGAGGCAGTAAGCTTTCGCCTAGGAGAGGAGGTAGATCGCATTGATGCTAATCTCCAACAGGAAGCAGCGCGCCTCAACTCCCTCGAAGGGGAAGTAACCCGCCTCGACACCGTCATCTGCAGACTGGAGAGAAAGCTGGAAGAGAAAGAAGAAACAAAAGCAAGCTCCCCTTATCCAGCCAGACTCTATACCCAAGATAACCACCAGGCCTCCAAGCAACTGCGAGCCGAGGCGTCACCATTCTTCTCAAACCAGGAAGAGGCATACCCCCCAGCCGGTCGTCCAGTGCAGCGGCCACAAACGTACGACGGGAAGGCACCGTGGGATGCCTACCACATTCAGTTCGAGGTGACCGCGCAGATCAACGGTTGGGGAGAGCGGGAGAAAGCGAGTTTTCTCATCTCCAGCCTGACGGGACAAGCGCTGACAGTCCTGGAAACCATCCCACCCGAAGGCAGGAATGACTACACTGCCCTCGTTCGGACCCTCCGTGACAGGTTTCAAGATTCCCGAAACGCAGACCAGGCTAAGGCAGCACTCTACACGAGAAAGCGTAAGAAGGGAGAATCACTCATCGAGTTGGCAGCTGACATCGAGAGGCTGGTGAGGCGAGCGCACCCTGCGTTTAACAGGGAGGCAATCGACGATTTGGCTCGGGAGAAGTTTATAGATGCCCTCGTCGACGACGAAGCGAAACACCAAGTACAGGTGTTGGCTCCCTCTACCTTGGCGGAAGCAGTCAACACCGCTCTCCGTGTCGAGGCTATCGCTCAACGCGAGGAAGCGACCCAGCGAGCATCTCACCCTCACAGGATCAGAGCCATTGGCAGCCAGGAGAAGCCAGAGGGTGACGGCGACACTCTCTCTCTGACCCAGTTTCGCCAGCTGATGGCGGAGCTGTTGGAGAAGGTGCAAAACCGCTCTTCCCGTCAGGACGGACAGCAAGGGCAGATCAGATGTTATAATTGCGACAAGACAGGCCACATCGCTCGCCGCTGTCCACAGGGAAAGAAGAAAACCACCACAGCGCAGGAAAACTAGGATGCGCCGGGCTTAAGGGGCATAGCCCGGCGTCCCCTGCCTCCACCGCCCCACATCGCATCAGTCATCGGTTGAAGGGTGTCCGCGTAGACCCAGGAGGACCGGCGATCGAGGTGTACATCGACGGTAACCGTCATCAGGCACTGATCGACTCAGGAGCGACCATTTCTGTGATAAAGACTGGTCTGTGCCCCTTCCAGAGAAGAGAGGAATCAGCAATGGTGCTCACTGACGTCATGAACAGACCGATCCCTGTGCACGGCGTCGTGACAGTGAAGGTGAAGGCCGGTGAGCTTGTTATCTCTCACCCCTTCGTGATCGCCGATATAGAAGATGACGTCATCCTGGGGATAGACTTTTTGCAGAAGCATTGCTGTGTTATAGACTGGGGACAGTTCCTCCTGCTGATTGATGGGCACCACGTGCAGTTGAAGGGTCTTGGGGGTGAAGAGAATGCTTCACTGCGGCCTTCGGGTGCGTTGAGGCGGATCGCCGCTCAAGAGACGCCTCTGGCAGTCGCACAGAGACAGGATCCGGACCTGCAGCCCATCATCCGCTGGATGGAGGACAGGCCTGTCCGCCCACCCTGGAGGAAGGTCGCCGTTACCAGCCCTGTCACCAAGGCATACTGGACCCAGTGGGAGGCCTTGCAGCTGACGGATGGAGCGCTGTACAGAAAGTGGATAGACGAGAAGGGAGAAACCTGCCGCCTTCTCCCTGTTCTGCCGAGAGCCATGCAGGAGGAAGCGCTGAGACAGGTACACGATGACCCAGCAGCTGGCCACCTCGGAAGGCAGAAGACGTACCGACGCGTCTGTGAGCGGTACTTTTGGATTGGTCGACACAAGTCCGTTCGCAACTTGTGTCGGCGCTGTGCCATCTGCGCCTCACAGACAAGACCCCACAGTCGCCGTAGTGGCTCTAGCAAGACTGACAGTTCTGCAGTGGTCGCCAGGCCATTGGTGGATATCCCCCGTGACGTGCCCCAGGGTGTGGAACCGCTCCAGGGTATGCTGCAGGCAGTGGGAAAGTCCGCAAGGACACACCTGCAGCGGAGCGTGGACGGAATGAAGACTGGTTACGACCGCAAGGCCTATCACCAGATCTCTCCTAATGGCACTGCACCGTGGTACTCCAACCCACGGACTGAGAAGGGATGCACCACCAAGCTTGCCCGGCCACAGAGAGGACGTTACGTGAACCGTGCCCGTCTCTGGAAGTACCAGGGAGAACTACCGCCGGACTGGTGGCAGTCGCCACGACGTCACCCTGACCCGACCGACGACGAGCCACAGAGAGAGACACTGTACCAGGACCTTCCTCGGAAGACGAGAGCGTGGATGGAGCGACCCCTGACTACGTACAGACATATACGTGGCGAGAGCGGCGTGTGATGCGGCCCTCTCGCTTCCTGTGAGTTCTTTATTTTCAGTGACAGTGTGGACAGTGGTCTTGCAGACATTGACCCCATGGACTGGGCAGATGCTACCGCAAGGAAGCTTTCGCCCACGTGTCAGGTTTCTGCATCTATGCCACTCATTTCATAATTTTTGGACTACCTGGACTGCAGATTGACTCTTTCCCGGTATTTTGTTGTTGCTGTTGATGATAATGTTGTTGTGTATTTTTGAGGTGTTAGTCTATGGTGTTTTGTAAATTTAGTGATGGAGTCGTATATGTAGTGAGACCGACGAGGTCGTTTCGGTCTTTAGGGGAGGAGCTATGTTGTGACGTTTTCTCGAACCTACTGGCACCGTCGCAGGCGCAGTTGATTGTTGTGTATCGGTCAGGTCACGGCCTTGACCCGCGCGCGACCGAGTTAGGCTAATATTAGCTTGTTGTGACACAGTAGTTCTGTCGCGTCGCAGTTAGGAATGTGGGAGTGTGTTCGACATCGTGCTGGTAGTTTCTAGAATTTGTGTAAAGGTATATAAGGAGCGAAAGCGAGTGAGAGGGAGAGAGCAGCAGATACGACAGAGTTAAAGGTGAGAGCTTTGACCCTGTACAGAGCGAGTTTCTGCTGTGTGCTAGCAAGCCTCTGCGGTACTGTAAGCAGAGTGAAGCTGCGACGTAGTGCGACGATTATTGCTGTTGGCTGATTTTCACCACTGTAGTCGATCAGTGTGTGAATAAAGTTCGTTGGAAACGATCACCGGAGTCTGTCACTGTGACTTCCTAGCGCAAGCCAGGAGAACCCCCGTACATCAAGATATTGCAGAGAAGAGTGCAACACTTGCATTGTACATCCTCAGTGTGTCGACTCCAGAGGGGTAATAAAAGCAAAAAATACCCCCCCCCCCCCCCAAATATGCTTTCGTTGACCTTGACTGATGTTACAGGACCGTGTCTCTGAAATGATTAGCGATTTCGTGGTCCTCGGTTACAATTCTACTACCACAAACAACATCCATATACTTTCTTAAAATTACCGCTCTCGGCCACATAATGACGTTGAGTGACGTCGTAGTGACGTTTCATGACGTAATCTTAAGGAGGTCAGTGGGCTGCATGACGTCACAGATTTATTCACTCTGCCACGTAGGCTGACAAACGAGTCAGACACCGGGGTCCGGCGGTGGCTTTCTCCCCACAATGGACTCTTTGTTCAGAACGGTCGTCTTCTCGGTTTTGCTGTACCTATCCTAATGTCATACTGAAGACCAGACAACATGGTGACGTGTTGGCGACGTCGCAAGGAGGTTGTGGACACGTGTCATCCTGCCAACCACTCTGTCACCAATGCGACTCTTGTTGTGTACAGCCTTACGTCTGGCTTCAACCGGCCGGAAGAGATTGTCTGTGGTTGATTAGTCGGAGGGGAAATTGTCTGATACTCTTCCTGTACACGGAGTGAAGAAGATAAAGCAGCCAGCCACATGCTGTGGACGGAAATAGTAAAGTGTTACATTTTACAATGTCAGTAATACACAAATCATCAACGTAACACATTATGCTCATATATGATATTCCTTGAACTTTGCGGACCATTGACGCAATGGCGTCGGCTACTTCTTCAGTGCTCTGGAGACTCAATCTGACATATTTTTCGTCTGAACTTGGCAAATTTACAGAGCGAACAAAAACGTGTTATTGAGGCTAGTAGTATCTTTTTGCTTCGTGAGCTTGCCAAGTTTAGTCGGACAATGTGTGACCCTCCACTTCAAAATGAGACGGATGACATGTAGCCAAGGACTACTTTAGTAGTCCTTGCATGTAGCATTATTTCGTGATATCGACCAAATAGTGTGAGGGGGTTATGTATGTAAATATTAAGATTGGACATATTTTGGAACGTACATCCACTTGT
The DNA here is from genome assembly GCA_034096865.1 of Theodoxus fluviatilis. Classification (NCBI taxonomy): domain Eukaryota; kingdom Metazoa; phylum Mollusca; class Gastropoda; order Cycloneritida; family Neritidae; genus Theodoxus; species Theodoxus fluviatilis. Next base: position 334,770 of record JAWQFJ010001575.1, read on the forward strand.
TTATAGCACAACATTGTGTTTATTTCTAATTGTTTCCATCAGCAGCCGTTGAGTTGGTCAGCCGACCTAAAATACCACGTACAAAATAGTTATCATGCAGGCAACATTGTATTGCCTTAAACACGTTGTCTAAACTTAAAAACCCATTTTCTCAAAACGTTATACCTGTGAGTACCAGTCTTCAGCAGCTCCTTTCGTTGTCACAATTTCTTTTATTTTCAAACTTCTAACGTCGTTGGAAACAAAAATGTCTCCACTTTCCTACCAATATGCACAGCTCAGAATTTCCAAAGGGTCTGTCTCAGCATGTAGCGAATGGTCCCATTTGTCGGACTAAGCGTCAGCAGGAAAATGTCTTGGAATGCATTGTGTTAGCGCGACTCTAATCCGCCGTCTCGTACTACATGCACTTCTACCGCTGATGTTCTCAATGAGGGCAGGAAAGACCCGTGGAAGGCAAAGAAAACAGCCATAGTTCACAATCAACAATCACAAACGGATCGCCAACCATTGTCTGTCTCCCTTCAAAACCGTATTCCCGTGCACAGCGTGAAAGTGCAATGAGCTCACAGAATGCATTGCCTCTATGGACGTCTTCAATGCCAGTTTATAACAGACTTTTTACAAGATTTATGAGCATATCCGGGGGTCCTCTTCATCATCCCATGGACTTCCGGCATAGCCGCGGATGCGCATGAATGTTACTTTAGCGCTGAACGCCCTGTTTAGAGATCTAACACGGCTAAGGAAGTGTCGACACGTTAGTTTCTCATGTACGCACTGACTTTGGCAGTTTTTTGGAAACCGTTTAATCATGGGGGAAATCCCAGGTGTTTTTTAATGACTTGGATAGAAAAGGTCAGAGCAAATGATACATCTTATGAAAACGTGTGGTGTTGTAGAAATAAGCAGTCATTAAAACGTTTCCGCCTATTCCAAGAGGTGTACTTAGACCTGCACCAGACAACTGTTAACTGTTAATACACAGTGAATATGCCACGAGTATGCTGGAGACAGTTCATGAACGGCTTGCGATTAAATGCCTGACGTATTTCAGAGCCAGCTTCAAGGAGTTTGCACACAAACGTCGGTATCGCGGCGCTACTCGGACGGGTCTTGGTTGACCTTTACAAAAACAGTTTATATCACGTTTATCAGGCAAGCGTTGTCACGGCGTGTCATGGTGGAATTAGGCGGTGCAGTCTGCAAGTTGCCGGGGTCGTTGTTCACGGAAAATCCTATGGCAAGTAACCTGACTTGACGTCCATTATCAGGGGAAACTGAGCTCTGGACATCTGTCATCCGCCAGCCACTTAGTCGTCGAAAGGGGCACTCCCCGCACAGAAATCAGATACAGTATCAACAAAGACGTTACATAGAAAGATATAGAACTTTGCCTGAATCTGCGAGGATGAGTGTTTAGAGTTACCTTTCCATAGAGGTGTGGTCGCGCACCAAATATGACTGATCGAAAGAGGCGCGGCGGCGTCCTTTGCAGCGACATTGCAGCGACATTGCAGCGACATTGCAGCGACATTGCTGGCTAAAATGTTCGCTGTGTACAAGCACACTTCCACCGAAAAATAGTTTGTTCAGTTCCCCAAGACGCTAATAAGTTGAACACACTTTCTTGTCTTCGTTTGGATCACAAATAAAAAATGTCCCGGCACTCGTTTGCTGTGCTGATGTAGACTACACTGTGATCGACGGGAACGAAATCTGCATATCAGAGATTTCGCCACACCAGATGACATAAAAGTACAGTTCTGATTATATTTATCCTTCATTTAAAAATGAACTAGTGCTTTCTGAGCTTCGCTCCAAGAAGCCACGTGAAGACCAACCCAAATGCAAGGGACACAACTCTTTTGCATCCTCGCTTTTTTACATGAAGGTACTGAAGGGGTTCCACGTCTTTCTCTGTAACGCCTTTGGTATTTCTTCTTCTTTCTTCTTTTTTTTCTTTTTCTTTTTTTTTTGGGGGGGGGATGTCCTAGTTTACATGCATTCGTAATGCATTCAACAACTAACGCGCCGTGATACCCACCCTCAGTCCCTTTTCCCCCCTCTTTCCCCCCTCTTTCCCCCATTTGTGTGCGTGCGTGTGTGTGTGTGTGTGCACGCGCGCGCGCGCGTGTGTGTGTGTGCGTGCGTGTGTGTGTGTGTGTGTGCGTGTGTGTGTGTGTGTCATGCGTGCGTGTGTGTGTGTGTGTGTGTGTGTGTGTGCTGAAAACAGTAATGCCACACCAAGAAGTGTTGAAAGCAAGTAAACCTTTAACTAACGTAAATTTATTTTATGTTGAGCCCAGCACACGAGGTAGAGTGCCGATTTGAAACTAAGTTCACGTTACCCCTTCAAGGCCTCACGATCCTACTTTCAGTGTTCCGCTTCCTATAGTTTTTCCGAGCATGGATAACTCTGCAAAAGAAAGAACACAAGTAAACGATGCCTCTGGCACAAATTAAGGCTGTTCTGGGAAGTTCTAACTGAGGGAAATGAGATTCATAAACGGCCTATTAGCTTCTGTGGGCTATGAACGGTCAATGATCACAAAAACCGCTAGAGCTGGTGAAAGTAAGAGCAAGTCAAATCACGAATTCGCCTCTTACGAACCGCGCAGACAGACGTGGTGGGTCTATTCTTACCCCAATGCACTGGGGGTTCCTGGCTGATAGACATAGAGGCTTAGACATAAAAACCAAAGTAAATAATATATAAATTATACTCATTGAAATATTCATCAAGCCACGCTATCTTCCCCATCCTTAGCGATTGAGTGACTGGCACAACACGCGAAGAATTCGCCCCAAATCGGGGTCAGTCTGTCTTGTGTAAGCGTTCCTTGTGCGTGCGTCCACGAATTCATGCTTCTGGCACAGTACGTTCTGTCCAGGTGCAACTCATTTCACCATGTCCCACGGTGTGTTCTGTGGAGGAAGCGATGGAGGTAACACGTATGGGCGACAGAGATGGAGTGTGGCAATGACGCGATGAGAACTCGAGTGGCAGGCACCCACTGTCTTCCATTATGACTCACCAGGTCGCACTTCGCCATTTGCCTCACTTCGTGTCATTCAGCCTCCGTTTCTGTAAGGCGCAGTGATGGAATTTTCTCTTAGCGTAGTCGTGGATACGTGGTGACATCTACTGCTGTTTGCTGAATTGCCTGTATAATGCTGCAGAAACGTGTCTCCATGCCTGACAGAGAAATTTGTCTCAATTTGAAGAAAAAAATTAAAACCTATGAATTAGGATTAAAAATATACCCATCGCATCTCACCACACTATTCGTATGAAGCGAATTACGAGGGAATTTGAGCTTAATTTGCACTCTGGTGATTTTTTTGTCAATAGACTTACAAAGCCTACAAAGAATGATA
>JAWQFJ010001575.1:343150-375650 GCA_034096865.1 Theodoxus fluviatilis
GCGCCTTAACGCCTATTTCTAGAGATCGCAGACGAGAAACGAGGTCAGGGGTCAAGCGTGCCGGAGTGACAGAAAGTAGTTTAGCGCGATCGTACTGTAAGCGTGACTGTTCAGTGCGCTGAACTGAGCTCAGTTGACCAGCCCCGTTGTCGGGCTGCACGGGCGATGAACACTGTGACGGGAATGGCGGTGACTGACTGTTCAATACAGCCAGCCGTGCAGAAAACAAAATGCACAGAAACACAAAACGAAGAGGTGGAGGGGCATAAAATGCCCACCAAACAAAACCGTCCCACATCAGGAAGCAGCTTGTCAAAAATCAAGTCCAAATACGAAGTCCAAACATACGAAACAGGCATACAAACGTGGAGCAAGAAATCACCTAACCTCTTTGCCCGCGATAAAATGTATCGACTCGGGCAGTTATGTTACCGCTATCTTCTGATAATGGCACACACTGGAACACATACCAAACTATCAAATCCATTCAAGTAACCATACAGTATCACAAAATATGTGTTACCAACAACCCGGAGTGAACCACGTTGTGCGTCAGGCGAAATGAAGCTACACCTCATGTTGTGGGTAAAGAGGCCTGGCGGTCGATTTTGAAAATATTTATGGAATACTGAACGATAGCCATTGTTGTAATCAGTATATGGAGATTTAAATCAATCTGCAACATGTAGAATGGTGTTTTAAGTATGAATTTAATAACACGGTACGTTGATAGATATGGAAACTGACCGAAGATGTCTTAATTTGATTCAGCTTTCAGTTTCTTTTCTTTCTTTTTTGAAATAATGACTCCCAAAGAATTGTGTATTAATAAGTCTCAAATCAACTAATCCAAAAACAGTTTTCTTTATGTTAAAGATAATAAAATTTTCTTTACGATTGTTACGTAACTCAAAGTCTACCAAGGCAGGATGCGACTCGTGTCGTGTGGGGTCATAGTTCATCTGTCAGACACCTGCATCCACTGGGCATCAACAAGAGTGGCACAGGTGCGTGGAGTGCATGACCCCGTTCCTGGACAGCGGCCCCATGTGGGAAGGTGGAAGAATGGACCCACCGCAAAAAACACAAAGCCTAGGGGAAATGGAGTGTTGGCTTGCTCGTATTCCAATCAACAGGAGTGATTTGGGCAGTCCATGGCCTCACGTTGCCTGCACAGACTGATTGGCCGTCAAGTTCAATCCGTTCATCCATCCATCCATTTATCCATCCATTCATCCATCCATCCATCCATCCACCCATCCATCCATCCATCCATCCAGCCAGCCAGCCAGCCAGCCAGCCACCCATCCATCCATCCACCCATCCATCCATCCATCCATCCAGCCAGCCAGCCAGCCAGCCAGCCAGCCAGCCAGCCAGCCAGCCATCCTCCCTCCCTCCCTCCCTCCCTCCCTCCCTCCCTCCCTCCATCCATCCATCCATCCATCCACCCAGCCAGCCAGCCAGCCAGCCAGCCAGCCAGCCAGCCAGCCATCCTCCAACCAGCCAGCCAGCCAGCCAGCCAGCAAGCCAGCCAGCCAGCCATCCTCCAGCCAGCCAGCCAGCCAGCCAGCCATCCTCCAGCCAGCCAGCCAGCCAGCCAGCCAGCCATTCACCCATCCAGCCATCCTCCAGCCAGCCAGCCAGCCAGCCAGCCAGCCACCCATCCATCCATCCATCCATCCATCCACCCATCCATCCACCCATCTACCCATCCACCCATCCATCCACCCATCCATCCAGCCAGCCAGCCAGCCAGCCAGCCAGCCAGCCACCCATCCTTTATCCATCCATCCATCCACCCATCCACCCATCCACCCATCCACCCATCTACCCATCCACCCATCTACCCGTCCACCCATCCACCCATCCATTCATCCTCCATCCATCCGTCTGCCCGTCTGTCCGTCCGACCGTCCGTCCATCCCTTATTCGTCTATCCATCGATCCATCCTCCATCCATCTATTCGGCCATCCATCTATTCAAGTATCCTTCCATCCGTCCATCTATCCTCCGTCCATCCACCCATCCGTTCATTTATCTGTCCATCCATATTTTCAGACAGCCAGCCAGCCAAGAATCCATCCAGCAATCCGTCCCTCATTCATCCGTTCGTCCATTTATCCGTCCATCCAGCTGTCCATTTATCCGTCCGATTGTCCGTCCATCCGTCCTTTCATCTATTTATCCACCCATCCATTCACTCATCTAACCATCCATTATCTATCCAAATATCCGTGTAGCCAACCATTTATCCATCCATCCAACCTTTTAACCATCCAATCATCCATTCATCTATCCATCCATCTAGTCATCCATCTAGTCATTCATCCTTCCTTCAAGCCAGCCAGCCATGACAGGGACTGGACCATCTTATATCCACTCAACGGGCGCTGTACCATGGCGAGCATTTAATAAAAAGCCAGATTGAATTGTCTCTTTTTGATTGAGTTCACTAACGACTATGCTAGATCAATTACCAATAACAACAACAACAATGACAATAAGAGCAACAACAACATAAACAACAACAATAACAATGATAGAACAGATTTAGATTACTATGAAAACGTATATTAGAATAATTCCAAATTTCTCAAAGCTCAGCGGAACACCTCGCGAATAAAAACAAAAACAAAAAACCACACGGCCGGACAGACAGGAACACACAGACACTCGCTCGCAGACACACACACACACACACACACACACACACACACACACACACACACACACACACACACACACACACACACACACACACACACATACACACACAGACGGGGTTACAAGTACACAAAAACAGAAACGGACACGGACACACACACACACACACACACACACACACACACACACAATCACACACACAATCACACACACTATCACACACACATACACACACATACACACAAACGTTACAACACATAAAAACAGACGGACACAGACACACAAATTCTGCGACGGGCACTCGCGCACGCACAATGCGAGCACACACACACACACACACACACACATACAAACAAACGCACGCACACGCACACACAACATGCACACAAACACACATGCACACACATGCACACACATGCACACACACATGCACACACACACGCACACACACACATGCACACACACACATGCACACACAAACACGCATGCACACACACAAACACACATGCACACACACACACACAAACTCAAACACACACACACACAAACAAACAAACACACAAACACACATACATGCACACACACATATGCACACACACATATGCACACACACACACACAAACACAAACACATACACACACACACACATGCACACACACACACACACACACACACACACACACACACACACACTAACACTAACACACACACACTGACACAAACAATATCAATACAACGCTGGGCACTTGACTACACAGTGTAAATGCTGGGACCAATAGGGGTGCGTGGTAGCTGTCAGGCCGGGAAGCTTCAGGAGGGACTGGCTGGAAGCCAGAGAAGACAGCCTGCGCTGTCTCCCAGTGCCTGTACCTTGCAGCCCAGACATCCTGGCTGCGTGCCCAATGACCAGCGCTGCCTTCCTGCCGGACTTGGTGTCCGTGATGGAGGGAGGCCGATGGTCCACTCCTGGTCAGCTGTGCGTGACTGGCCAGACGCGCGTGCTGGACAGCCGGACATCGAGATCCGAGAGACAATTACTGCCCAATCAGCCCGCCTGATCGAAGTCAGACATCTAGCAGACGATCGCGCGGGCCCGAGATTTGAGGGGAGAGCACTGATGGTAGCTGTCTGCCGCTCCAGCGAGCACTGAAAGGAAGGAATCCCAGACAGAAGTGCGGGTTTATCGGAACTCCTACACATGGGCTGTTGCTTAGGGATCTGCTACCCGTAATTTCCCGATAACTGAAGAGTTTTCGATCACAGGGCCTTGTAGTAACTGCTTCATCAATTTGTTGGCATGATTTAGTGAAATTAGTCCCACTGTTTGGCAATGTAGTACGTTTTACGAGTTTCACTGAAGAGTCACTGACTGACTTGATGGAAAAGTTCCACTAAGAACCTAAATTTACGGTACTATTTTCCGTCTTTCTTGTACATTTCGTTGAGGCAAATTTGCTTTCTATTCTACTCAGCTCCTGGAGGCTCTCGCACCAATAGTCATACACATCCATGGTACTGAAATACAGTTCTTTTACCTACACGGAGTATAGCCAGACATTTTCTCAATTTGGCAACTGCAGACGACAACATTTGATCGATCATTTTGCGTATTAGATTTTAAATGTCACAATGTTTCAACACATTCAGTCAGTTTAGCTTCCAAACTGCTGAAAGATCTTTAGATGCCAGGACATTAAAAATTTACCAATGTCTCTGACAGAGCGGCTTGAGCCAGGGACCACAAGAATGCATGCGAACAAAACTACATAGTCGGCAAACTTTGGATTTTGCAGATTATGGCAGGGATTTTTTTAAGAAGGGCACTGTTACAGTACAATTTTGGAGTCTTCTCTGTGCTTTTCTTCCCCAACACATGTTGACAAATTTCATTCTTTCTATATCTTTAGGCGGTTGTCACAAAACCAAAACCAAGTAAAACGGACGCTGTGTAATGTGCAACCTATCTTGTGACGTTGGCTTGATCAACATCAACTTTCTAAAAATCAGCACCTAGTTATTTTAAAAATTCCCCCTCGGCGGATTTCTCTTATAAGTCTTCCTCCACAGAGACACAAACGTCCAAGTGAAATCAGGTGCATGATTATCCGTGACTCGGCTACTCTTCAAAGGGAGTCTTGTCGTTGACAAAGGAGAATGTTTCCGCAGCTTGGCGCTTTTCGTCAGAGCTTATTGTGATGTATGGCACTGTCGCTCCACCCCTGGGCTCCAGAAGTCGTTGACAAATAGGAGTCCTCCCAGGGACGTGCACAGCGGAAGCTGCCTATGCAAGGACGGAACCAACACAGTCACGATGGATTCGGCCTTCAGGGGCAAAATGCAAAGCCCTTCATCTTCATTGTTCCAGATTTCCTCCCTCTGTCCCAGTCTGTCGCCTCGACTTCCTCTCTAGCGTGCAAATAGACAGTTAAATTTTTTGGTGTGCATCTCTCTCTCTCTCTATCTCATTCTCTCTCTCTCTCTCTCTCTCTCTCTCTCTCTTTCTCTCTCCTTCTCTCTCCCTCCCCCCTCTCCCTCTCGCTCTCTCTCTCTCTCTCTCTCTCTCTCTCTCTTTCCTTCTCTCTCCCTCCCCCCTATCCCTCTCTCTCTCTCTCTCCTCTCTCTCTCTCTTTCTCCTCTCTCTTTCTCTCTCTCTTTCTCCTCTCTTTCTCTCTCTTTCTCCTCTCTCTTTCTCCCCTCTCTTTCTTATCTCTCTCTTTCTCTCTCTCTGTCCCTCTCTCTTTCTCTTCTCTATTTCTCCTTATCGCCTCTCTCTTTATCCTCTCTCTCTGTCCCTCTCTTTCTCTTCTCTCTTTCTCTTTATCTTCTCTCTCTTTACCCTCTCTCTTTCTCCTCTCTCTTTCTTCTCTCTCTTTCTCCTCTCACTCTCTCCATTCTCCTTCTCTCTCTTTCTCTCTCACTTTCTCCTCTCTCTTTCTCTTCTCTTTTTCTCCTCTCTTTCTCATCTCTTTTTCTCTTTCTCTCTCTCTTTCTCTCTCTCTTTCTCTTTCTCTCTCTCTTTCTCTCTCTCTTTCTCTCTCTCTTTCTCTTTGAGAAAATTGTGTGAGATGTTTGATAAGGATGTTTTAACCATAGATTTAAAAGGTTTCATTAAATTATTTTTTCGGGTATTAATAACATTGTTGCAGAATCTGCTGACTGTCTGTTTAGTTGTTGTAATTCTTGGCAATACAGCAGTTCTACATCAATGGATTGAGGCTTTGGCTGTCGATCTCTCTCCTTTTAAGTTACTGTGCGGCATTTAATGCTGCGCGGATAAAGTATTTTTACTTTATTTGCTCCATCTATATAAGAAATCATACAAGTGATTGCCATGCCCGTGTAGATAAAACGTGGAGTGTTGTACACTATCAGCAGCAGTGCACCACAATTAGCTGGAGTATTTTTCAGGAAATGGGCAAGCTATCTCATGTGCTCAGGAAACCTGTTTGTTGACATTTCACAGATCGTAATATAGAGTATTGCCAAATTATTTCGATGATGATAGGGCAAGGACGGGGAAAGAACCTTTAGGACGGACAAATATTGCTTGATATCGGTAATGTCTTTCATCTGCCAACTGCACCGGAAACATGGTTGAGTTATTGTGTTTTTCCATTGGAGGTTTACATTTCGAAACGACTCTTGTCTTTGAAATGGGCGTTCTGCAAAATTACTGCATGTTCATGGCACTCGAAATAGTAGCTTCATAGCAGAGATGTTCTAACTCCAAGCATACCCTAGACATGTGTTGATATACTTGTAGTGAATGGTAGAAGAAGGGATGTGCAAATGCGCGTAGAACGTTTCCACCCAAGCAGAGCCCCTGACAAAACTGGATGCAACAGGCTGTACGCAAAAAAGATCGAGAGGATTTTCAGTCGAGCCAACTGACACACTGACTCACTCATGTTCAGAATTCTGGACGAGGGTGAAGCAGTGCTGACGACTAGAAGAAACTTGCAACTAAAAATTTAGCCCTGGTATGTAGACAAAAAGTGACGATGTGTGCGCACACGGTAAAAAGGGATAACAGTGTTAAAAACGTCTCCTGAAAAACATACACTTACTTTGAGAGTTTTTCTAGTAAAATTTGTATTCTAGGCTTATATCGCATCCAAAACAATCATACCTTTTTATTCTGGTATCTTTTTTCTCGCACTTTGAATATTCTTGCCAGACGGATTGTGATGATGGTGGCAAGATGTCGTAAGTCGGAATTTAAACATTATTCATTCACCACATACTGCAACAGTTAGTCACGCAGATTTTTCATCCATGCCATTGGCCATCTGATGGGGTCAAAGCCGTGACTAAAGTTCATAATTCTCCATTTCCATGGCGTAATACTGAATCGTTGGCCTGTAACTGTGAGCAAGGAGTGATTTGTCGGTGAACACACTATAGCCTTTAACGTTCAGTCCGTCTCGTTCGATGTCTCTCTTCACCAGGGACATGTGGTCTGGCGGTAGAGGGGGTGCGTTCCCGAGAACATTCAGTTACGAGCCAGATCTGCATGTACTGTTGTAGTACGGTACAAGAATTCATGTCAGTAATTGAATGTTCAAGATGAACATATCTAGAGAAAACCCTTGTGATTACCTGAATGAAACGACATTTTGATATTATTGTCATGCATATAATTACTCATCATTTTATGCATGCGCTTATAAATCCTGCAACAATGTACCCAGGATTAACTATTATTTCGTGTGTGTGTGTGTGTGTGTGTGTGTGTGTGTGTGTGTGTGTGTGTATGTGTGTGTGTGTGTGTGTGTGTGCGTGCGTGCGTGCGTGCGTGCGTGTGTGTGTTTTAAAATGTATTTCAATGATAACTCAAATACATGTACATAGCATAACTCTATGTTTTCTGGACGGAAACTTGTTATCCAGTAGACTAATTATTTTTAAAAAGTCAAGCAATAACTCTAGTGACCCGTAATTTTACATTTCCCTCAAACCAAGAGCAAACTTTTTAGAAATATAGCCACTTCTTCGCCAACCTTTCGTCTAAGACATACTGTCATTTCTGAGTTGACCAGCCCTTCATTTGCTCAATCAGGTGCAACATTTGGAAGTGACTATTTCTCATTCAGACGAAGTATGTCTTACATAAAGTTATCATATCCGTTTTAAACGTCTGAGGAGAAATTGCAAAAAGTGCTGAGAGTAGGCTCCCTTGGCGATCCATCATGGCGTCTCCTAGCAAGGCCTTATATGTCCTCTGGTGGCAGGTGATTAACGAGAGCGACGGGTTGGCGTGAGCAGAAGCTCCGCGCGCAGCAGTAAGTCGGAGGGAGTTAAAAGGAGGTGACAGCAGGTGAATGTTTTTTTACTTGTCAGCGCTCATGCCATTGCCCTTTCGGTAAGTGCTCCTTGCTGCAGTGAGTGAGTGGAGAACTGATCCTTGGCGGAGCCGTTGTACAAAACTTGGCGCTGTCTCCTCCGCCCCTTGTTTGCATCGTGGCTGCATATCTGTCACGGACCCTGTATCCTCCTCTAATCCCTTCCAAAAACGGAGTTAAACCTACACCCATGAGGCGAATGTTGATTACGGCACCTTCACTTGGATGGATGGATGGATGGATGGATGGATGGATGGATGGATGGATGGATGGATGGATGGATGGATGGATGGATGGATGGATGGATGGATGGATGGATGGATGGATGGATGGGCGGACGGATAGACGGACTGATGGCTGAACAAATGGCTGGACAAATGGCTGGCTGGCTGGCTGGCTGGTTGGCTGGAGGATGGATGGATGGATGGATGGACGGACGGACGGACTGATGGCTGGACAAATGGCTGGCTGGCTGGCTGGCTGGCTGGCTGGTTGGCTGGAGGATGGATGGATGGATGGATGGATGGATGGATGGATGGATGGATGGATGGATGGATGGATCGATGGATCGATGGATCGATGGATGCATGGATGGATGCATGGATGGATGCATGCATGGATGGATGCATGGATGGATGCATGGATAAATGGATCGATGGATGCATGGATCAATGGATGGATGGATGGGTGATGGATGAACTTTTACGGCCTATCAACCTGCATAGGTTATTTAAGATCACGAAAATCATTAGAATTGGATAGAATTAGAGCAAGTCAAGTCATGCGTTCCATTGATACTCCTCTCTTACGAAACGCTTAAGGAGACGTGGTGGGTCAATTCTTACCCCCAACCCATAAGGGGAACGAGTGTGTGTGTGTGTGTGTGTGTGTGTGTGTGTGTGTGTGTGTGTGTGTGTGTGTGTGTGTGTGTGTGTGTGAGTGGAGGGAGATCTTCACATATAGAGGAGGTGCCCTCAAGAATTCCTGTAAGTCACAAGATATATGTTCTGCTCGATTTTCAACTACTGTTACAAACAACGACGGTGAATGATAGCATGGCGCTATGTTCCTATCAACACACAGTAAAGCTTTGCACATTCTCCCATTCCTTGAATTTTGAGAACAGTTTTTCACGCATATTCTTTCTGAAGGGCAGGTTTCGTGCCAGCATTCTTTTGTCCATTTTCAGTTGGCATTCATTCCAACATGCGAGCATATTCTTAGATTGACATGGGTGTCCCTGCCGTGTGGAGACCAGAACCGTTGTAGATGTCGTTGCATCCTGTCAAGACTTGCATTATGCCAGCGTAACCGGCGTCTAAAAGCATACTTGCAATGCACACATGCGGCTAGAGAGGGCAACGACTACACAGTAATCTGCGTCGGAGGCGAGAGAAGGAAGGTAAATAAGGAAGAGTAAAGACAAAATCAAGCGTTGAGACAACAGGAAATGTAGCGTCCAAGTGAAAAGAAAGTTCAAGTCCTAAAAGTTATTTTGAGTAAGTAGTCAAGACAGGCAAATAAGAAAAAAAAACAAAAAGCATTCTTTTTCTGAAAGTTTGGTATATGTGCTTTAAGGTGCATTAAAAGAATGTAAGCTCAAAATAAATGCGTATGTTTTCATTAAGAAGAAGACGTGAAGGTAGAAGATTAATTTTTTGATCAGGAATTTATTTTGGGGGAATAGTGGTGGGTGGTGACGGATGGAGACTGGGTTAGGACTGGGTTGGGACTGGGTTGGGACTGGGTTGGGACTGGGTTGGGACTGGGTTGGGACTGGGTTGGGACTGGGTAAGGACTGGGTTGGGACTGGGTTGGGGCTGGGTTCGGGACTGGGTTGGGACTGGGTTGGGACTGGGTTCGGGGTAAGAATGGAGTCACCGCTTCACATAATTCATAAAAGAAATAACTAGGGATATCGATATTTGACTTGCTTTTTCTCTAACCAGCTGTGGTGATTGTCGTAATCTATGGCTTTGCATAGTCTTGAGAAATGTTAGCCCATAAAACTCGATTCATCATCACCATCATTTATGGTAAGCTTTCATGTTCAGTTGCAGTTCTTTGCATTGTTTGCAGAAATACAGCGCGAAAATTTCACGAGTTCTTTCGCTCTTGACTGATATTACAACGGAGACGGTAATGAAGCACTTGATGAAGAACACATTATCTCCGACTCTCTCAGTCCATCAGAATTAATCACTGCACTAGGAAATGGTTGGTGACAGGTGTGCAATATATGTGTTTGCAATGTTATGTGGATAAAGCGCATAGCTAGGTCATCATCCATACACCTGTTTTCAAGAACCCAGTTATTCGTAAGGACACGTGTTGAGCGCCTTGAGCATGCCTTTGGGTGTGAGATTGGCGCTATATAAGAGCCAAAATACATACATACATACATACACGAGTTGGTTTCAGTATCTGCACACACACAATTCTCTACAAACACAACGCTAATCTTTGCAGGAAGCCATGAGCCACGAATCAACAACTGTCACTGCAATTCCCCCCCCCCCCCCCATCTCTCTCTCTCCCTCCCTCTCTCTCTCTCTCTCTCTCTCTCTCTCTCTCTCTCTCTCTCTCTCTCTCTCTCTCTTCTTATTCCCTCCTACCCTTTCCCCAACCTCAGACTTCCCCTCCTCCCCCTTTCTTTCTTGAAGTCTGCATTGTAGTGGTCAGCGTCCATCTGTCGAAGCAGCCGTGGGGAGGAAGTGGCTGCCAGAGACGCAACAAAGAGAGCGTCATTCATGCCCAGCAAGCGCTACCTCCCCCGCTGTCAACGTCATTGCCAGACCACGTGACCAACGAGCGGGCGCACGCGCCGTACCGCAAATAGATGCACGTATCATTAAGGGAGTGACCTCAGCTGACCCCTCGGGTTGGACAGAACGGCTCTGTCCAGCAACTCTCAGTATACCCCCTCCCCCTACCTCATCCAACCCACTTTCCAGTATTCACCCACCCCTACTCTTCGGTACTTCTCCCCTCTCCCCCCCCCCCCCCCCCCCCCCCCCCTCTTCCCTTTTGTAGCCCTGGTCTTGATTCCTTCATCTCCCCAATTACGCCTGACCACGCTCCTCGAAACAAAATTTCACATGGTCGTTGTCTTAAATGTTTCCCTAATCCGTCTTTCATGCGATTCTCATGCTGTATACAAGACAACTGAAAAAATGAGTGAGACCCGCTGCGGAAGTCGTTTATAATTTCAGAGATTTGTTGTTGCTGTTTTTGTCGTCGTCGTCGTCGTCCTCCTCCTCCTCCTCCTCCTCCTCTTGCTCCTCTTGCTCTTCCTTCTCTTCCTCCTCCTCCTTCTCCTCGATCTGCTCCTCCTCCTCTTCTTCTTAATTGATTATCACTACTTCCATTGCAAAATAAGACATGAACTGTAAATGTGTGTGGTAAGTTTATCTTGCAACGCCACCATGAGTTCGCAAAATGCACATTATCTTATGACCGTAAATGACACAACGACCCTTGCAGGAGACTCCATTAATACACACGTCACTGGTTCTTTTTTTTGTATTTTTGGTTCCTTCTCAAACATATGAATAGTCATGTGATCACAGAAGAGGGACTGTGTGGACAAGCAAAGAGACGCTAGTTTGCAGAAAGTTTTTTGCTGCTGTAAAATTGCTACCAGCGTCATGACCTTCTCAGTGTTGTTCGTGCCTTTAAAGAGCCAGAGGCGAGTAGTCCCACAAGCCCCCCATTCTTGACCTCCTTTCCCACCCACTCCTGCCATTGTCTCTCCTCTGTGTCCCTCCCTTCACGCCTCCCCGCTCTACAAATTCCTCTTTTATCCTTCTCTGGTTTTCCTCTTCTCGCAAAACTACCATCTCTGCTGGTTGTCCCATCCCTTGTGTCTGTGTGTGTGTGTGTGTGTGTGTGTGTGTGTGTGTGTGTGTGTGTGTGTGTGTGTGTGTGTGCCTGCGTGTGTGTGTGTGTGTGTGTGTGTGTGTGTGTGTGTGTGTGTGTGTGTGTGTGTGAGTGAGTGAGTGTGTGTGTGTGTGTGTGAGTGAGTGAAATAGTGTGATTGTGTGTGTGTGTGTGTGTGTGTGTGTGTGTGTGTGTGTGTGTGTGTGTGTGTGTGTTGTGTGTGTGTGTGTGTGTGTGTGTGTGTGTGTGTGTGTGAGAGAGAGAGAGAGAGAGAGAGAGAGAGAGAGAGAGAGGCAGAGAGGCAGAGACAGACAGACAGACAGACAGACAGACAGACAGTCAGACAGACAGACGGACAGACAGACAGACAGAGAGGCAGACAGGCAGGCAGGCAGGCAGGCAGACAGACAGATACAGATGGGGAGAGAGGGAGGGAGGGAGGGAGGGAGGGGGGAGGGAGGGAGGGAGGGAGAGAGAGAGAGAGAGAGAGAGAGAGAGAGAGAGAGAGAGAGAGAGAGAGAGAGAGAGAGACCAATGGTTTTCAGATGTATCCACAATACATCCCGGCATCAAGACGTACTGTGAGCAGCTCATGCAGGCAGAAGAGAAAGAGGAGGACAACACAGGAGCGTTGATTATGATTAATAAAGCACCATGACGCACAAATACCAGATCCTTGCTTGCGGAATTAAGAATTCTCATTTATGCATACACAAAAATGTTTCACCCAGAAATCTACACAAGCACAAGTATCTATAAACAATTCAATGGGCAAAAATGCAACAACATGTCAGCCCACAATGAAAATCGAAAGCATGGCTGCTAAAGTTTCTCAGTCATCGATAGGTCCACGGGGACAGTATCAATGTTAAGAAAAGTCTCTGTGAGTAGTCATCAAGGCTTAAACACGGCTACAAGTTACAGAGAAAAGAAAAAAGTCAATCGGCAACGCCAACGAAAAACTAACTCTAACAGCAAACGGAAAACTAACTCTAACAGCAAACGGAAAACTAACTCTAACAGCAAACGGAAAGACGAAGATGAAACTTTGGACGACTTACAAAGACCATTCCATGTATATGCCTTCAGCAAAAAGATTAGTTAAAGTATTCATTCATTCATTCATTCATTCACTCATCCACTCATTATATTCATTCATTCATTCATTCAATTTGAGGCCTTCAACCCTGTAACCTTGTGTGCGTAAAATGATCGGACTTTTTTTCACAGAGCATCCATGAGAACATAATTAATATTTCGCGCTTGTCGCCATTTCCACGGCTGACTAACAGACTGACCAACGCTGACCAGCGCTCTGGCCATTTCACTCCTCCTGCTGCCATGCCGATATTCATGGAACTCCCAGGGGTCACACCAAGTCGGGTCGTAGCCTCAGCAGAGGTCAAGGTTCTTGGTTATTGGCCAAAGTAGCCAGAGATTGTCGGACAAATTATCGCTAATGTGGGCACCTCGAACTTGAACGGCAGTGCGCGTAGTCTTCGATGGCACCCCGTCTGGTCAGAGGATTTCTGTGACAAGAGCAGTTGCAACAGACACGTTTGCTCTTTGAAAGTTGTCCAACACTAGCAAACACTATATATATAATATATGTAGCTTGTGGTGGCCTCCAACATCAGGCAAGATAAGAAACAAGGAAGTGAGCTGATGAGGAAACGCATCTTTGGAAGTCTGACAAGGTCATCTCGCGAAAATATTTCGTTTTCTTTCCTCGCAGTTACATCCCCTTTCCACTTTTAAAATATCTTAGCAGCATAAACTTCTTGATTATAATGGTGGATTCGTTCTCGAATTAACGGTATTTTTTCTTGTTTTTGAATACATGACTGTCCGTTTTTTTTACAGTTAGTGCATGCTGTGTTGGAAGATGGCTAGATATAATTTGCATTCTCAAGAGTTACTTCTTCTCAATGAGAGAAAGCTTCTGAGGGCGGTAGCAGACAATTGGAATGGTTAATGCAGTGAAGGGCCATTATCAGAACAGAACGTTATCTAATAGAGAAGGTGTACCACCTGGCTGTATACGCACCCTACAGAATCAGTCGTAGAACCATAACGTGGAAGCTACTACAGAGATGGGGCTGGAGCTCGAGTCCATTCCCGAGAACATGTCTTAGGTCATTCTGATTCTCCAACCTTAATTGCTTCTGTGGCAATAGTGCTTCCCACCAAGGCTAATTGCTTCGTGCAAGCCGTGTATGTTCGCTCGCCTGTCCGTGGGAAGACCTAGCTGGGCCGATCAGTTCGATAGACTGGCCACCACCGCACCCGAGCGCTACCCACACGTCCACTTCATAATTCATTTAATATCTCTGAGAGGCTGGAGCAAGCCGCGACATCGCAATGCCAATCCATCAGCGGGGCAATCGGGATGGTCTCCCTTGTCGACGCACTCTTCGACGACGAAGTCCAAAAGTATGAATATGCATCATCAGTACTGATGACGTCACTCGCTCATCATGGCCGCCGATTTTTGCCGCGAGTCTCCCGAGGGAGCGCGGGGTTGGCACTCCAAGATTGGCTGCAGGAGCGATGCCACGGCAGGGATCGAAACCGGGAAAAGGCAACAGGCTTTGTGACGCGTGAAGCGTGGCTGGTACGCTACTCCTACGCCTGTCAAGGACAGAATCGGTCCTCACACAGCGCCGAGCATCAGTGCTCTCTGATTGTGTGTCTCTCTGCATGCGACGATTCACTCGGTAGCTTTGTATTGTTGTCTTGATAAAGGTTCTTTCTATATGCATTAATTAGTTCGTTGAGGAGCTCGCGGCAATTTCGAAACGACGATGCCAGAACTCTTTGGGAAACAATGCAGACCAAAAAGTGAAGGAAAATTTGGATTGCCTTTCACATGCACATAAGCCATATATACCGTTGTCATTGGACAAATGCGAGTCGTCCTCACATTTTAACCATGCAGCCTGCGAATGCAATCGCGCGCCCAAACACGTCCTAGCACGCCAATTCACCTGCACGCAACCTAGAAGCTTGTGCATCATTATTTTATTATAATGAATTATTAATGTATGAACTGAATAGGGAAAACACTGGGCAAACATGCTGAACTGCCAGAGAGAACCCCGAAAGTCCAGCAGCCAGGGATTCCAGCTGCTGAAGGGGGCATTGAGCGGCTGCCTCTGTATGTTACTAATGTGCTCAATGTGTGTTAGCCTGTTCAATACTGAAGAAACAACCAGGCCACCATTTCCACACTACCCTCTTCACTGGGAAAATCGAAGCTTTAACAGGCATCAGATACAGGGACACAGATATGTGGATCAATATCAGTCTTGGTATTTGGTCTTTCGACATCTGCACAGAGAGAGAGTTTGCGAGTTCTCTGACTTCAAATACTACTAACGCATGGCTAACTGTAGCTCGTGACTCCTTTACTCTCTTGCAGATAGTGTAGACATCGCCGCTTGAAAGTGTTACGATGGTGGTGTGGCCAGCAATGACGATGATCAGGCTGTGCAACCCGATTTTGTTTCTCTTTTGGAGCGCATCATTTGGTGGTAGTCCAAAATGAGTTTGAACATGATCAATTACATCCATGTGGTATTTATTTTCATTACATGTGATCAAGTCTCCATTCTAATTTTCTTCCACTTGAAATAAGGACATTCGTTGCGAAAATTAGTGTTATGCAATGCAATTCTGTTTAATGGTATGCGCTGCTCTGCTATTCTATACCGTGCTCCGCTCTGCTATGCTATGCTATGCTATGCTAAGACATGCTATGCTATGCTATGCTATGAGATTCTATGGAATGCGATGAAATGCTATGCTATGCTATGCTTCACTCTGCTGTGCTATGCTATGCTATGGTATGCTATGCTATGCTACAACATTCTATGGAATGCTATGACATGCTATGCTTATGCTATGCTATGCTATGCTATGCTATGCTATGCTATGCTATGCTATGCTATGCTATGCTATGCTATGCTATGCTATGAGATTCTATGGAATGCGATGAAATGCTATGCTATGCTACAACATTCTATGGAATGCTAAGACATGATATGCTAATGCAATGCTATGCTAAGCTGCTGTGCTATGCTATGCTATGGTATGCTATGCTATGCTACAACATTCTATGGAATGCTATGACATGCTATGCTTATGCTATGCTATGCTATGCTATGCTATGCTATGGCATGCTATGCTACGCTATGCTACGCTATGCTATGTGCTATGCTACGCTATGCTAAGATATGCTATGCTATGCTATGCAATGCTATGGCATGCTATGCTATGCTGTGCTATGCTACGCTATGCTAAGATCTGCTGCTGTGCTATGCTATGCTATGGTATGCTATGCTATGCTACAACATTCTATGGAATGCTATGACATGCTATGCTTATGCTATGCTATGCTATGCTATGGCATGCTATGCTACGCTATGCTAAGCTGTGCTATGCGAGGTGATGCTACGCTATGCTATGGTACGACATGCTATGCTATGCTATGCTATGGTACGACATGCTATGCTATGCTATGATATTCTATGGAATGCTATGACATGCTATGCTACGTGTGTGTATGTTGTGCTATGACATATAATGCTTTGCTATGCTACAATATATGCAAGATTAGTTTAGATAAAGTCAGATAAGTTATGAAATAAAAGGATAGACGTTTAATTCGGTTAGGTCAGGGTAAGTAGGGCTGTGTTGTGGTGTACTAAATGGCACTATGCAGCTGTTTTGTGGAGTGTTGTGTAGTGTAATATTGTGTTCTGTTCTGTTATGTTATGTTTTGTTACGCTACATCATACTGTGGCATGTTGCGGTTTGCTTTGCTATGTCACCCTATGCTCGGTGTGTCCATGTCATCTTGTGTTATGATGTAATCTGGCTTTATTCATCAAAGGCCGGTGATATCCCTTCACTACAAGCATAACATTTTGTTGTGAGTGGTAAAACTATATATATTCATTTTGGCATATATATATATATATATATATATATATATATATATATATATATATATATATATATACGAAAGCCTTGTTTCATGGCATTTGTGAAACACATTAAATCACCAAACAAAAACAAGTCATTCCTTTGCTTTGTTACGGCTTTTTATATTCATTTTGGCATTGTCTAAGAGACATTTAAACTTTTACATCGTGCTGGCCCATGTGGGAATGGACGAAATGTTGAAAACTCTCCAAGTAAAAATTCTCAAAAGGAAAGCCTTTGCCCTTTCACCTCCACCTCATCATGAAAACTTGAAGAAGAAATAAAACTAATCCCCGAGAACAAGCAAAAATGCCTCAAAACGAACACAAACCTAATTCCTAAAATGAGAAATAGTTGCATGGAGATCTACATGGCGATGGGGCTCATTATGATCTTGCAGGTTATTTATATGCAAAGAAATGTCTGGCCGAGATGAAAACAATGACAAAAAGATAATAAATTTCCTGAATTAAATAAAATTATATTCTTGTTGCACTCACCTGGCATTACCTGTTGTAAGAACAGGGAAAGGTCACAGTTCATGTGACTGGTGTCAAACCAGTCAGACGCGAAGCCGTGGCGGACGAACAGAATATCAAGGGAATTATACGTTTGGTAGTCCAAGCTCGGAAACTTGATGAATCGTAGTATTTTACTTTAAACCTCTAGGGGTCGACGAATGTTCAAGAACATGTTGGTCAGTGACCCATCCTCGAGTCTTTTTCACGACTTAGCAGAGCGCCTCCTCCCTTCATGAACCAAGCCACGGGAAGAATGGAAGAAGAGAACGTATATCGGGTCGACTGCTCGGATAAAAATAAAGAACAACTTAAAGCTGTAAGGCAAGGCTAACTGCCTCTCAGAGATTCGCATTTACGACCACTTTGTAGGTCTTAATAGGCTTGGGTGTCTTCTCTGGCCATTTGCAAGAGGTTTTCATGATGTCAGGAACTGTTAACACGTCCGAGGAGCGATCAACTCGACAAGGGTGAACATGAAGGTGTCAGACCCACCTCGCCTTGCTCCATCTTTGATCGCTGCGACATGCAGCCGTGGTTGTCCAGGTGTCAAAAAGACGCCAGGAAAGAAATTAACGCCGGATTGCAGCACTGAGTTCACATGCGTGGCTAGTTTGTTTCTCGCACAGACACTGAATGCTGATAAGGACGCCGCAAAATGAGCTTAATCTGATCATGATTCGAGTGGCTCTAAGAGCACAGTCTGTCGTTTTCCCTTATCTCCGTAGTCTATGTGTGTAGACCGTTGTCTTCTCGCTTCTGTTATGCCTATCGAATCCGAGTTTGCACTGGACTTTCATCAACTGTGCTTATAGATTTTAACTCTGAAGTCTATGTGTGTTGAACGTTGTCTTCTCGCTTCTGTTTATCCTATCGAATCCGAGATTGTACAGTAATGGACTTTCATTAGCTGTGCCTATAGATCTTAACTTTGTAGTCTATGTGTCTTGAACGTTGTCGTCTGGCTTCTGTAATTCGTACCGAATCCGAGATTGTGCTGGACTTTCATTGCCTGTGCTTGCAATCCATTCACACAGCCGGGGTTAACGTAGGAGTGTACTCAAGTTTTATAAAAGTAGTATCTGTTAAACCATGGCACCTTTGTTTTGAGGAGAAAGCGTCACGTTAAGCTAAAGGGATCTATCTAATTAGATGTTCTTGTATTTTAAAAGCAGTCGGACTAGTACTGGACCGTCATAACTGTTTGCTGTTCAATGTGGGTTTTTTTAAATAGAGGAGTATATACTACACAAGTCGGAGGCAGCAAGCATTTCACATACTACCTGACACCAGCTTCGAAAAGAAAAGCGAGCGCTGTTGTTCATCTTAATCAAATCACACATAACTCTTCTTGTGTTATAGGTTGTCTGTACACGTGTTTTTGTTTGTCAAGTTATCATTACAATAATTAAAATTTTTCTTGTATATCGTCTCTGCAAGAAAAGTTCATTTGAAATAACTCTTTCAAGAAAGAGTTAACAGTAGAACAAGGCTAGCGATTATTCTTTTAGCCAAAAGTCCATGACTTCCAAACGTTCCAGACTCGGCAAAAATAATCGATTACTTTTTTTTCGAGGATTGACGAATATGGTCGAACACCGGTGACTTCCGGAACCTGCAGCTAGTTGTTTCCAGGACATGGCGACGCCAGGCGATCGGAGGCGGCCACGTGATGGCAGTGATGAATGCGTGGGGTCTGCTTACAAATCGCCTTTCCCAGTCAGCTTTATTAATCCGGCAGAAGTCGTCCCTCACGCTCAGATTGGTCTGGGGAAGTGCGGTCAATTCACCGACGCCGTCGCGCGCTGATTTATACAGCGTCTTCACTGCCCCGTCCATAGAGACGGTGTACTGCGACACGAAATCCCACTCGCCGTTCTGAGAGGAGGAGAAAATTCGTGTGGACTGGAGAGGAAAAGAGAGAGGCTGGCGCAAGTATCTTTCCTTTCAACGTCGACTTTGAACAAAGACTTTCTCTTGAGCTCTGCATCGCAGCTTTCGAGCCAATGATTTTCTTGCGGTTGAATTGACGACTTCGCCTTGTAGACTGCCTGTGCTGAGGTTCCAGTCCCCATAAACCTTCGTCATTGACATACAGAATGGAAATGGCAGGCGAGGAGGAGGAAAGGGGAGGGGAGAGGGAGTAGGTAGGAAGGATAGGGATAGGGACAGAGTGGGGAAGAAAGGATGGTGGAGGATGGAATGGAGATGGCAAAGGAAGAGAAGAAGGAGGAGGAGCAGAGATAGGAGTAGCGGTGAGAGCAAGATGAGGAAAATAAAAAGGTATGTCAGGAGGAGGAGGTGGAGGAGGAGGAGGAGGAGGAGGAGGAGGAGGAGGAGGAGGAGGAGGAGGAGGAAGAGGAGGAGGAGGAGGAGGAGGAGGAATGGTTAGGGAGCAGGAGGAGGAGCAGAAAGAACCGAACACAATGACGACGGCGACGACAGCGACGACGACGAAGACGACGATTTTTACGACGACGACGACAACGAAGAAGAAGAAGAAGAAGAAGAAGAAGAAGAAGAAGAAGAAGAAGAAGAAGAAGAAGAAGAAGAAGAAGAAGAAGAGGAAGAGGAAGAGGAAGAGGAAGAAGAAGAGGAAGGTATGTATCTGAGCAAAACTTGCAGTCGACTCAGATTATATATCGATCCTTTCGAGCAGAAACGTTTGAATAAAGCACTAGTTTTATAAAAGTATGCTTGAATTTTGATGAAGTATTAGAAACAGTTTTTCATGTAGAACGAAGGAATCCGGGGTAGGTAGAAGCAGATGAATGACCCACAGTCAGAAGCAGTTTAGGGCGGGAGAAAGATTAAATGGAGGCAGCTACTAGTGAAAACAGCCTAAATCTGTGGACACGCAGCAGAGAAGGAGAAGAGGAGAAAGAAGCTGACAAGGTAGAGGACAAAAGAAAAAAGGAGGACAAGAGAGAGGAGAAAAAAAACCAAGAAGGTAATAGAGGAGAGGAAACAGAAAGAAGAGGAGATGGAGAATGAGAGGGGATCAGACTCCGCTCTCACCGGGGCCACGTCGTCGTTCCTGAGGGCAGCATTGTACTTGAGGTCTTTGGCCAGGTGATCCCTGGTGATGAGTAGTGGGGACTTGGCGGCAATCTCACACACGCCTTCAAACCAGTCCCTCGGCCAGTAGGCTGTCCCAGCAAATACAGACAGTGTGAGACACAAATACAACTTAGCAAGCACACTGCAGACTGTTCCATTCAACTTCTCTCTCTCTCTCTCTCTCTCTCTCTCTCTCTCTCTCTCTCTCTCTCTCTCTCTCTCTCTCTCATGCCAAAAGGACGTGTTTGTCTCGCTCCAGCCAGTTCACACTACCGTGAAGTAATAGTAGCACCATGCCAGTCACTGGACTTCCAGCTGCCCTGGATACACTTCTGACATCCTTGCTGATGACCGAGGAGCCTACAAGTTGGAAGGTGGATGGTGAAGGTGGCAGTGTCGTTGTCGTGATGAGATTCAGACAGCGCGACGATCAGCCATTGTTCACGAGCAACAAGTGTGGCTTTTGACGCAGGAAGACTCCAGCACAGAGACGACGGGACCAACAACGGGCAGAAGAACATTGACAGAAGGGTGAGCAGAGACATTTCGAGTATATTTTGCGAACAAATTCTGTCGGAAATGATGTCGTGAAAGAAACTTTTTGTGCTCACGCTGATGCACAAAGTACTCGCTCCCAAGTGCCGGCCGATTACGTCACCCCACCACCCGTGACCTCTGACCCCTCCAGCTGTGATGACATGGAAGAAGCAGCAACCTCAGCCTCCAACAAGGATTCCCCTGCAGAAGAGGCACTACACCTTCTGGATGACCCTCCCGTTAGCACGGTTCCATCCTCTAGGAACAAGGCAACGTTGGAGGACCTGCAGAAGCTGATGAGCAAGATGGCTTGGAGCATGTCCCGTACCATGCACGAACAAGTGAGCACATTCGGGACCAGCATTGCAGAGGCTTGTGATCCGGGCAAAGTGACAGATGAGGCTCCATCTTTTTCATATACCTCTACAGACTGCCTGCACGATCCCGAGGCATCAGACAAGTGGACCTTCCTGTCGACACTTACTAGTGCATCCGGAGAAACTCGACCTGTACTTCAACCTCGATCAGCTGTTCGTCAAAGCGACAGGGATGCTGCCAGCGTAAACAAGCCCACAACGAGCAGGATGTTGCCGACGCCCCAGCAACCTCCACGCATTGCACGCAGAAAATGAACATTCCGAGAAATTCATCGTTTTCACGCGTGCTCGTTGCATGTGCTGAAACTGGTTGCCAGTTTTTGAAGAACTTTTTATAGTGATTTTTTTCTTTTTTCTTTTTCTTTTTTTATTTTCACGATCGTGTTTCCTTTGCGTTTCGCTCCAATGTAATGGGCAGGTTGCCAATACATTATAATCATTTCGTTCATTCATTCATTCTCTCTCTCTCTCTCTCCTTTTTCTCTCTCTCCTCTCTCTCTCTCTCTCTCTCTCTCTCTCTCTCTCTCTCTCTCTCTCTCTCAAAACCTTGAAAAAGGGTTTCCATTCTATGCAGGTATGATAATTACCTTGAAATACCTTGCCTTTTCACTTTTACTATCTCATCTCACAGTTTCCACATGACTGCACAAACTTTGCACACAAAAAGGTGCAGCACAAGCATTCATCTTCCATCCTTGATTCATTATTCCTGAACAACTACATCAACATATTACAACCATATTAACATATTACAACTATATTTAACATATCATGTCCCATAACACCATATTCTGCCTCTTGCTGCTGTTCCCATACCCACCTCTAGCTAACAGCAATGGGGTGAGCTCACTCTCAAGTTTTCCTTCTTAAAGTCACTATTCCAATTTACACAATGTTGTGGTAATGTTGGGGGCAGGACTTGCACAGAAAGGAAAATGAGGTGGAAAATGCTGGCAAAATTTCACCTCTTTGCTGGCAGCTGGGAGCGGGATAGGGATGGTGAAAAGGAGTGGAGCGCTGCAGTATGGGACACTGAGCAGTAAGGAAAGACGGAGGTGTCAAGGGGATGACAGTGGCTGCAGGAAGGCGCGTCTACAAAGGGAAGCCAAAGAAGGGAAGACAGCTCATTCTTGGTCCAAGAAGAAACTCCACTCACTCGACTCCTCCACAGCAAAGCCCATGACCACGCAGTACTGCCAGAAGTCTCGGAACAGCTTCTGCAGTCTTCGAATGGGCTCCTTGATGATAGGAAGCCTTCTGATGAGCTGAAAAAGACAGAGAGCAATTCACCATGCCTGCACAGTAGAACAAACTCAGAAACATGACAAGGGATGTTGGAAAAATTCTGATCATAAAAAACCTCCACTACATACATTATCATAGGACACAAGGCAATGATCAAAGCAATAAATTCAGAATGACATGTTCAGAAAACGATAGAGTGAGAGGTGAGTGAGTGCAAATATGGACAAATTCATGCATCAATGTGCACAAGCACACAGGCATGGACACACACACACACACACACACACACACACACACACAGAGCAGGCATGAGAAAAGACATATGCTGATGAAATGTCCAGCCAGATTTGGAGTTCAGAGGTGTTGAGCTAGAGATGGCGGGTAGAGATTTTGACGTACATGTAGAAATGGAGAGTAGAGGTGTTGAGTTAGGGATGGAGGGTAGATGTGTTTAGCTAGAGATGAAGGGTAGATGTGTTGAACTAGGGATGGAGGGTAGAGACATTGAGCTAGAGATGACGGAAAGACATGTTTAGCTAGAAATGAAGGGTAGATGTGTTGAACTAGAGATGGAGGGTAGAGACATTGAGCTAGAGATGAAGAGTAGAGGTGTTGAACTAGAGATGGAGGATAGAGACATTGAGCTAGAGATGAAGGGTAGACATGTTTAGCTAGAGATGGAGGGTGGAGGTATGGAGCTAGAGATGGAGGGTAGTCGTGTGGAGCTAGAGATGGAGGGTAGAGGTATGGAACTAGAGATGGAGGGTGGCAGTATGGAGCTAGAGATGGAGGGTAGAGGTATGGAGCTAAAGATGGAGAGTAGATGTCTAGAGCTAGAGATGGAGGGTAGAGGTGTAGAGCTAGAGATGGAGGGTAGAGGTGTGGAGCTAGAGATGAAGGGTAGAGGTGTGGAGCTAGAGATGAAGGGTAGAGGTGTGGAGCTAGAGATGAAGGGTAGAGGTGTGGAGCTAGAGATGGAGGGTAGAGGTGTGGAGCTAGAGATGGAGGGTAGAGGTGTGGAGCTAGAGATGGAGGGTAGAGGTGTGGAGCTAGAGATGGAGGGTAGAGGTGTGGAGCTAGAGATGAAGGGTAGAGGTGTAGAGCTAGAGATGGAGGGTAGAGGTATGGAGCTAGAGATGAAGGGTAGAGGTGTGGAGCTAGAGATGGAGGGTGGAGGTGTGGAGCTAGAGATGAAGGGTAGAGGTGTGGAGCTAGAGATGGAGGGTAGAGGTGTGGAGCTAGAGATGGAGGGTAGAGGTATGGAGCTAGAGATGAAGGGTAGAGGTATGGAGCTAGAGATGGAGGGTGGAGGTATGGAGCTAGAGATGAAGGGTAGAGGTGTGGAGCTAGAGATGAAGGGTAGAGGTGTGGAGCTAGAGATGAAGGGTAGAGGTGTGGACCTAGAGCTGGAGAGTAAAGCTGTAGAGCTAGAGATGGAGGGTAAACGTGTGGAGCTAGAGATGGAGGGTAGAGGTTTGGAGCTAGAGATAGAGGGTAGACGTGTGGAGCTAGAGATGGAGGGTAGAGGTATGGAACTAGAGATGGAGGGTAGACGTGTAGAGCTAGAGATGGAGGGTAGACGTGTAGAGCTAGAGATGGAGGGTAGAGGTGTAGAGCTTGAGATGGACGGTAGAGGTGTGGAGCTAGAGATGGAGAATAGACGTGTGGAGCTAGAGATGGAGGGTAGAGGTGTAGAGCTAGAGATGAAGGGTAGAGGTGTTGAGCTAGAGATGGAGGGTAGAGGTGTTGAGCTAGAGATGGAGGGTAGAGGTGTTGAGCTAGAGATGAAGGGTAGAGGTGTGGAGCTAGAGATGGAGGGTAGAGGTGTGGAGCTAGAGATGGAGGGTAGAGGTGTTGAGCTAGAGATGGAGGGTAGAGGTGTGGAGCTAGAGATGGAGGGTAGAGGTGTGGAGCTAGAGATGAAGGGTAGAGGTGTGGAGCTAGAGATGGAGGGTAAAGGTGTAGAGCTAGAGATGAAGGGTAGAGATGTGGAGCTACAGTACAGATGTGGAGCTAGAGATTGAGGGAGGCGCAAACTTAGAGGAAGAAGAGTTAGAGCTCACCATGGCAATGACGGGAATCAGGACACCCAAGTTGCCGGCTGTGCTGGACGCCTTCAAACACACAAGGAAAACAGAGCAATGAGCAAATGTGATTTTTAAAACATGCAAAACAAGTAAGTGTGGAATACTTGTAAATATGTGATGCTATGCTTCAAATGATTTCTGTCCTGCTGCAGGTATTTTTGGAAATGTGGCCAAATGAATGTTATTCAATTGATCAAGAAAATTGTAAAAATAATTTTCACAATTACAAAATGCAAAAAGAATAAACATGCTTCACTTTCAATGAAAAAGTAACGTGCAATTATGAATTTCCAATCAATAGAGTGCAGCAAAGAGCGTTAAACGTTTTCTTCAGCAAGGACAGCTGTAGACTGTTCAAGTCTTCTCTTTGTCAATTTTCTCATTCATGATTATGCAAAGTAGTTAAGTTTTACAAGCATTATATCATCCAACATTACCGCTCTGTAAACTCTGTCAACAAGTTTCTCCATGAATATCATCATCATTTATCAGAACTACAAGGAAACTTTATACACAATAGACTTACATTACTTATTTATTTATTGATTCATGACATTCTTATTGGGTTAACGTATCTAAAATCAGGTTTTTACATTTCAAAAACAGGCTTTCATAGCCGAAGGCAGTTTACACAGAAGACATCAAATATTAAATTGCAAAAAAAATACCATTCTAATTAGCTCTTGCTGCCACGTAGATTTCAACTGTTGTAATTTAATTTAAAAGGCAGGAATGTGCATTGAAACAAAATACATACAATTAATTTCAAAATGAATAACAGAAGAACACTAAATCATTCCACTCACAAACAAGGTTCTGACATTAACAGTCTGCAAAAGTAAACAGTAAAATGATGGTGAGTAAAGGGTTCTAAACACCTCCTTCATGTACAGACACAGGGGTTTCTCACAACTACTCTAATTCTAAAGTATTTCTGACGTTCACTGCTGTAGTAAACGACTCCAGCCCTACCAAAGAAAGACAGAAAAAACCCCAAAGGCATCCTTCAAAGAAGCTCTCGACAAACTGCTGTATTCAGCATGCAGTGGTTTCAGTTAAGCTGTCTGTCTCTATGTCCAATGCTACCCACATGCATGCCACAGGACCAGTGCTACCCATGTACTCAGAAATGCGAACTCACCATGGGTGGTTGGTCAGTCATCATCGTCGACGTTGTGACCACCAGTACCCAAAGCTAGGCACATCAATTTGAGCTTCAGACACCAGCATGTTTACCATAGCTGCCTACTGCTTATTGTTTACCCAAGAGAACACCACAGTGTCAGATCTTAAGTGTGATTACCTACACCTAGCTACATTTCCACCATGATAAGTAGCCCCACTGTGCGCTCTTTCCCAAAGTGCAAATGCAGCCACTTGTCTCCATACACTAATCTGGGGAGAACCTCTTACGACTCACTTGACTGGGCCTACCTAAGCTCTTTTTCTTCAGGAAAAGGTTTCAGAGTAGGGCCACACTAGTGGACTCATCCAAGGTGAGGGGTGTGGGAAAGACAGCCAACCTGATGGGCCACACAAGTTAGAGGGCCACAGCATATGATTGGCAAGTGATCTGAGTTGGTTCACTTGCAGTGAATTTGCAGTTATTCACACCCTGAATGACAAAATAATTTGAAGATCTGAAAAAACCTTGTAAAACCGCAGTCAATTAGATGCTGTGGCCTGCCAGCATGTGTGGCCCATCAGTTTTGGCTGTCTTTCCCACACCCCTCTCCACTGACATGTCAACTAGTGTGGCCCGTTTCTGGAACCTTTTCCTTTCTTCACTTTACATCCTGCGACACACTGTTTTGCATCTTTCCCATTAAGAGCTCTACCATGATCCTCATTTTAAAGCTGAGAGTAGATACAATAGACATTACAGCTACTTAAAGCTTTGCCTTTGAAAGGAGTATCTTCAGTAAAACTGCCCCTAACAACCTGTGCTTCATTTCAACATTACAATTCACCCATTCAAAACACAAAAACACTCATTTAAAATACGAAAAAACACCCATTGGATACACAAATACACCCATTCAAAATACAAAAACATCCATTCAAAACACAAATACACTCATTCAATGCACATATTCACGCATTCTAAACAAAAATACAGTCATTCAAAAAACAAATACAACCATTCAAAGCACAAATATGATCTAAAAAGCATCAGTCACTGTCCACACAGCTTCCGACAAAAAGTTTCATACTACTCCAGAATAAAAGCTGCCAAAATCTTCAAGATGAAAAGCTGCATCTACTCATGAACATCCTCCATTCCCTCTCTCACCCATGTACACACACATCCAAAAACAGAGTGAAGTCTGAGAATGGATGGATGGATGGATGGATGGATGGATGGATGGATGGATGGATGGATGGATGGATGGATGGATGGATGGATGGATGGATGGAGTTTTACAGCCTATCAGCCTGTGTAGGTTATGTGAGTCCATTGAGCAAAATTTTAAAAAATCACTAGAAATGGAATAGTTTAAAATAAGCACAAATTAAGTCCCTATGTCCCTGGTTATTAACCTCTTATGTAGGGGCCAAAGAACCTGAAAATCCAGTGATGAAGAAGTCAACTCTGCCCCATTAACAAAGGAATTGCCAGCCCCTATTCAGTACTCAACCATAGGACCCTAACGTGACCATGATTCTGATCATGGTCACAGAATGCAGGTTCATGCAGTTGGCAGTGCAATTAACCCTGGTATGTGGGTCATGGACCAGTACTGGTTTGGAATACTTCCAGGGAGTGGTGATGTTTGGAATACTTCCACTTCCAGGGAGAGATGATTGGAATAC
Source organism: Theodoxus fluviatilis (assembly GCA_034096865.1). Lineage (NCBI taxonomy): Eukaryota > Metazoa > Mollusca > Gastropoda > Cycloneritida > Neritidae > Theodoxus > Theodoxus fluviatilis. The sequence continues at coordinate 370,664 of JAWQFJ010001575.1, forward strand.
TTCCAGGGAGAGAAGATGGTTGGAATACCTCCAGGAAGAGAAGATGGTTGGAATTCTTCCAGGGAATGGAGATGGTTGGAATACCTCCAGGAAGGTTAGATTGAATACCTCCAGGGAGTGGAGATAGTTGGAATATTTCCAGGGAGTGGAGATAGTTGGAATATTTCCAGGGAATAGAGATGGTTGGAATATTTCCAGGGAGTGGAGATGGTTGGAATATTTCCAGGGAGTGGAGATAGTTGGAATATTTCCAGGGAGTGGAGATGGTTGGAATATCTCCAGGGAGTGGAGATGGTTGGAATATTTCCAGGGAGTGGAGATGGTTGGAATATTTCCAGGGAATAGAGATGGTTGGAATACTTCCAGGGAGTGGAGATGGTTGGAATACTTCCAGGGAGTGGAGATGGTTGGAATATTTCCAGGGAGTGGAGATGGTTGGAATATTTCCAGGGAGTGGAGATGGTTGGAATATTTCCAGGGAGTGGAGATGGTTGGAATATTTCCAGGGAATAGAGATGGTTGGAATATTTCCAGGGAGTGGAGATGGTTGGAATATTTCCAGGGAGTGGAGATGGTTGGAATATTTCCAGGGAGTGGAGATGGTTGGAATATTTCCAGGGAGTGGAGATGGTTGGAATACTTCCAGGGAGTGGAGATGGTTGGAATATTTCCAGGGAGTGGAGATGGTTGGAATATTTCCAGGGAGTGGAGATGGTTGGAATATTTCCAGGGAGTGGAGATGGTTGGAATATTTCCAGGGAGTGGAGATGGTTGGAATATTTCCAGGAGTGGAGATGGTTGGAATATTTCCAGGGAGTGGAGATGGTTGGAATATTTCCAGGGAGTGGAGATGGTTGGAATATTTCCAGGGAGTGGAGATGGTTGGAATATTTCCAGGGAGTGGAGATGGTTGGAATATTTCCAGGGAGTGGAGATGGTTGGAATATTTCCAGGGAGTGGAGATGGTTGGAATATTTCCAGGGAATAGAGATGGTTGGAATATTTCCAGGGAGTAGAGATGGTTGGAATATTTCCAGGGAGTGGAGATGGTTGGAATATTTCCAGGGAGTGGAGATGGTTGGAATATTTCCAGGGAGTGGAGATGGTTGGAATATTTCCAGGGAATAGAGATGGTTGGAATATTTCCAGGGAGTAGAGATGGTTGGAATATTTCCAGGGAGTGGAGATGGTTGGAATATTTCCAGGGAATAGAGATGGTTGGAATATTTCCAGGGAATAGAGATGGTTGGAATATTTCCAGGGAATAGAGATGGTTGGAATATTTCCAGGGAGTAGAGATGGTTGGAATATTTCCAGGGAATAGAGATGGTTGGAATATTTCCAGGGAGTAGAGATGGTTGGAATATTTCCAGGGAGTGGAGATGGTTGGAATATTTCCAGGGAATAGAGATGGTTGGAATATTTCCAGGGAATAGAGATGGTTGGAATATTTCCAGGGAATAGAGATGGTTGGAATATTTCCAGGGAATAGAGATGGTTGGAACACCTCCTGAGAGAGAAGATGGTACTGGTACCTGGCTGTGTGCACCTTATGTAAGGTCACTGTGTTTGTCATCAGGTGCCAATAAACAAAAGATCAAGTGTGCCTATGATCAGAAGGGAAAGTATAAAGTTATATGAGACCTAGATACTAGCAATAGTGTTCTATTCCTTCACATCTATTACTGTCCACCCACTGCTACCCAGGTATGTCAGTGCCCACAACACACACACATCACGCTGATCTGCCACACAGACACAGAGGCGTCCAAAGCAACCTACCTTCATGGTGCCACCCGCCTTCTCACTGGATCTCTTGGCATCGAGGCCCAGCTGGACGAAGAGCTCCAGGAGACGGCTCAAGAACTCGTGGAGCTGCTCCTGGTCCCCCTGCATGTTGAGTGCAATGTTGGCCAGGGCATTGATCACCGAGTGGGACACCTGCCTGCAAAGCACAGAAAAAGGAATGAAGGAGAAGTCTGCCACTTGCTGGACAACTCCACACTGGGATGGATAGAAGGAAGAGTGGAGTGAAAAAGAAACCTCTGCTAGACAGACAACTTTGTGCAAGGACGTGAAGAAGGAGGAGTCGAGGAATCCATGCTTGGTAGAACCTGTGTTTTGGGATGGACAGAAGGAGGAATGCATGGGAATGAAAACAGATACATGTCCTCTTGCTGTCAATCATTGCCCTGGGACTGGTCTCAAGGAAACATATATGTCAGAACTCCTTGCAAGGCAGAAGTTGTCTCGATCTCCCATCAGTGAGTGATCTTTACTGTCCTTGCAGCAAGGAGTTTAGCACTCAAGTCTGTATTACCATATTTTTCAGACTATAAGGCAACACTTTTTTTCTCCAGAGTGACCCCTGCGTCTTACACAATGGCAACACTTTATACAGGGCCATGATACTCATGCTCGAGACAGAAATGCATATTGCTTACCTACTGCTGCTAGCCCACGTGCTGCTTCAAATTGTTCACCACATGTTGCTATCATAAGCTTTAATTATCCCTTCAGGTTTACTGGAGGTCCTACAGACTTTATTAGTCTGTCTGTGTGTCTGACTGTCTGTCCCGTCTCCACGGCCTATATCTCAAAAACTACTGGACGGATTTCCTTGAGATTTTGCACACTGACTGGAAGTGAGGTCCCATTCAATATTATCAAATTTTCAGAATCGAGGTTTGAAAAGAAAGTGACTTTTTTACATTTTGGTGTTTCAATGAAAACGATTCAACAGACTCCATTTTGCAAAATCTGTGACGTTATCATTTGACGTCGAATAATGTGACGTCATTTGCGAGGAGATTTTTGAAGGAGGGTGAATAGAATAGAATAGAATAGAATTCTTCGGCTTGCTTAGGCGTCCAGGGCCTATCGCCGATTCTGGTAGTTCTCTGGCTGTATTTTTATTGTTCTTGGCCCGTATTCACGACGGCGATTTATCTTTTTAACACTCAATTTATCTCCTATCCCCGATTTATCTTGACTTCGGTTTAAATTCTCCTATTCATGATGGCGATTTAGCCCTAAACTCGCGTCAAAGCAGAGTGTTAAACTATTCTCCCGAAGTCGGCAAGATAAATAGATAAACCGGGGTTATCGAGAGAGGCAAGATGGCAGCGATTGTGCTTAAGAAACGAATTCATGACAATCTGTTAAGGAAAAACCGAGTATTCCGAGACCGAAGGCACCCGTTAGAAGTATTTAATGATGAAGAGGTGTTCAGAAAGTTTCGATTCCATCGAAAGGAAATCTTGGCCACCACCGACGAGATCCATAAAGAAATCAGTCGAACCCAGAATTATTCAAAGGCACAGCAACCGAAAGAATGACGTCGTCAGGCAAGTCCTTCTTGCGCTTAGATTTTATGTAAGCGGCGCAATTCAGGACCAACACACTCATTTCGGTTTCACTGAAGTTTTTTGCCCTTGCCTTTCTCTCTTTTTTCTTGCTAGCCATTTTTTTCTATCTACTCCACGTATTTAGATATAGATCAGTGTCTACGCGAAGAAAACACAACGTAACCACGGTAACCACACACGGTGTGTGTGCGTGAATCACTGAATGAGTACGAATGCACATGTCTGGGTTGAACATCTATAATACACTTCCTCCTCTGTGTGACTGTGTGAGTGTTAATTCAGCGTTTATGACATGCCAAAGGAAAGCAAAGCATGTCATAATAGGAGCTTCCTGAACCTATCCATCATGTTTAAAATATATGGTTGATTGTTCCTGGGCCGATAGCTTAGAAATGGATTTACATGCTTTACAAACACTCCGTCATTGCAATTCTCTAATGGCTCAGCTGGTAGAGCGTTCGACTCTTGGTCATGCATGACCAGGTTTGATTCTGCGCTGAAACTTTTTTTTTCTTCTCTTTTTTCGAGAGGTTGTGGTTTTGTTGTGTTTTTATGTGTGTTTTCCCCCTCTTTTCTCGAGAGGTTGCGGGTTCGAACCCAATCTTTTCTTAAATGCCAAAACCTGGAGGTTCAGCGCCAGCGGTTTTTATATTAATTAATTTCCACATGTGGATAATCAAGATTTGTCTGTGTGTATGTGTGTGTGTGTGCGTGTGTGTGTGTGTGCGTGCGTGTGTGTGCACGTGTGTGTGTGCATGTGTGTGTGTCCGTCTGTCTGTAACATATTTCTGCTGTTGACAGTCCATAGCACAAGTGCTGTTGTCAATATGGATGGATGTTGATGTGAGCTTTATACTGCTATGTGTCTTATATGTGGCTGAAATAGTTGGGTGGTTTTTCAATGCAGAGAAATATCTTGCAATCTGAAAAAAACGTTAGTTGTGATTCTATGTATTTCAAGCCTGTCGCCTGCAGGAAACTTTCAATGGCGGCTGTGCCCTGTGGGCACCCTTCTGTATTCCAGTGAAGATGTGATAGACTTCTGAGTTACACATCAAAAGTCACTTACCTGTAGCCTCTGATTTTCTCGTCTGTCTCTCCGCGGCTGTAGGGAGAGCTGCTGTCTATGCTGATTTTCATGAACATGGTCATCACTTGGTGGTAGATGGTGCTCTGAGAAAAACATCATTTCCAAACTAAGGTTATAAAGTCATCACAAAAACAACAATAAATATATAAAATTCATAAATACATACATTTTCTGCAATCACCATTTCACATTCAGTTTTTTTTCTGTGTACATGTTGAGGTTTCATTTTGATGGGCCTTTACAAAAGGCACATGGCCACAGATATTGAAAAGATCCAGAAGAAACTGATAATATGATTACTCCATTTCTCTACATGAGGATTATGCAGGCATGTGCAAACACAAACACACACACAAACACACACACACACACACACACAAAGTACACACACACATACACACACACACTTATACACACACATACACACACACACGTATACACATGCTCGCGCACACACGCGCACACACACACACACACACATGCTTGCGCGCGCACACACACACACACACACACACACACACACACACAC
>JAWQFJ010001575.1:383150-413150 GCA_034096865.1 Theodoxus fluviatilis
TTATTTTTGCTCCCTTACAACAAGGAAAATATGCTTTAGGGAACTAGTCTAGTCTTTAATTAGTCTCTGTACTATAGTTTGCCAGCTTCAGATCCACACACAGATCTTTCCCGGCCAGACCATAACCTCTATTAGCGATGGACTAGGAGGCACGAAGTAAACAGTAATAATGGCAGTGGCGCTTGAATCACAGCACAAGATGGGTGAGCCATTGGAAATTGCTATAGAGGAGGGTTCTGATGCTGAAGAGGATGCTTTGTATGAGATAGGAACTGATGTAGATGATCCCTTTCATGATGATGATGATAGCAGTGATTTTCCTCTCGCTAATGGTGAGGTATCAGAGAGCGAGGATGAGAGCGAAGTTATCATGCTGGCTGAAACTAGGTCGACCTCGCCATCATCGGTAATTCATTGTAGGCTCATATTGATTGTAACTCAGGACTAATAAACACAATCATCACAAAATTTCTCCAGTGTGTTTTTGTGATGATCCCTTTCATGATGATGATGATAGTAGTGATTTTCCTCTCGCTAATGATGTATCAGAGAGCAAGGATGAGAGCGAAGCTGTCATGCTGGCTTAAACTAGGTCGACCTCGCCATCATCGGTAATTCATTGTAGGCTCATATTGATTCTAACTCAGGACTAATAAACACAATCATCACAAAATATCTCCAGTGTGTTTTTGTGCCATTTTTTGAAGTTCACTTTTTTTTAGAGCTCTAGACCAAGAAACAAGCAGTGGGCACTCTGAGAAAGAGAGCTGGGTGAAAGACCTATTTTTTCAAAATAGTGGCTCTACTTACTGTCATGGCAAGTGTAGTGTTTTCTTAGCTTGATAAAGTGCAGCATTTGGCTAGTTTTGGCAAAGAAAGACCTTTCTAGCCATACCAAGTTGAGCTTTGTAGCTACAGTATTTATTTTACTACGATTTTTCAAACTTGGTCCATTTTCCTGCGATTCCAGGGGACAGACGCACTATTAATTCTGCGCCTTGAATGAGTTAAACATTTCTCCACAGAGTACAACCAAGACGATGGTTTCTTTTAGAAGGCTATGACACCACTGGTACTGCAAAAGTGGAGACAGTGACTGGCACTATGTTTTAATTCACATAAGAGCCAAAATAAAATGCCAAGTTCAAAAGCAAACTGCTGAGGCCAGAGGTGGCAAACCTTGCTTTTTCCAGGCAATCCGTCCAACAGTGACATTATTCCATCTCATCTGCATGTCTCATTCAGTCAGAGGACAAAAAGTACTGCTGTGTCATATAGTATTCAATCCAGAAAACTACAATACCCATCTTCCTCCTTTCATTGGCGTCAAACGATGACACAGAGAGGATCTGGCAGACCCAACTCATCTGCACCAAATTTATCCTGGCAAGCACAACAGGCTTTCTAAAAAAATTCAACTTGACACTTGGCTGCAACCTCTTCAATCCCACAAGTCTGACATTTACAGAGAGTTCATGTGACAATGCTAACCATGGTGAAGTGGACATGAACATACTTTTTGATTAAAGTGAAAACAGCCTTTTCTCTTTTAGCCTTGAATGTACAGGTTGAGTGGATTTGGAGAGAAGATTGATGGGTGGGAATGGGAGGTCTTGGTGACTCATGGAGATACTGACCTGTCGCCCATCTCTGCCTGGTACAGCCTGTTGGAGATGGAGGCAAGGAACGCCTGCACACAGTCCTTGTCTTCCTGCAGCCCTGCCCTCAGTGCTCTGTAACACCACAAAGTGAAGAGCATACAGCCCTGCCCTCCGTGCTCTGTAACACCACAAAGTGAAGAGCTTACAGCCCTGCAATCAGTGCTCTGTAACACCACAAAGTGAAGAGCATACAGCCCTGCCCTCCGTGCTCTGTAACACCACAAAGTGAAGAGCATACAGCCCTGCCCTCCGTGCTCTGTAACACCACAAAGTGAAGAGCTTACAGCCCTGCCCTCTGTGCTCTGTAACACCACAAAGTGAAGAGCATACAGCCCTGCCCTCAGTGCTCTGTAACACCACAAAGTGAAGAGCATACAGCCCTGCCCTCCGTGCTCTGTAACACCACAAAGTGAAGAGCATACAGCCCTGCCCTCCGTGCTCTGTAACACCACAAAGTGAAGAGCTTACAGCCTTGTCCTCCGTGCTCTGTAACACCACAAAGTGAAGAGCATACAGCCCTGCCCTCCGTGCTCTGTAGCACCACAAAGTGAAGAGCTTACAGCCCTGCCCTCTGTGCTCTGTAACACCACAAAGTGAAGAGCTTACAGCCCTGCCCTCCGTGCTCTGTAGCACCACAAAGTGAAGAGCATACAGCCCTGCCCTCCGTGCTCTGTAACACCACAAAGTGAAGAGCATACAGCCCTGCCCTCCGTGCTCTGTAACACCACAAAGTGAAGAGCTTACAGCCCTGTCCTCCGAGCTCTGTAACACCACAAAGTGAAGAGCATACAGCCCTGCCCTCCGTGCTCTGTAACACCACAAAGTGAAGAGCTTACAGCCCTGTCCTCCATGCTCTGTAACACCACAAAGTGAAGAGCATACAGCCCTGTCCTCCGTGCTCTGTAACACCACAAAGTGAAGAGCATACAGCCCTGCCCTCCGTGCTCTGTAACACCACAAAGTGAAGAGCTTACAGCCCTGCCCTCCGTGCTCTGTAACACCACAAAGTGAAGAGCATACAGCCCCGCCCTCCGTGCTCTGTAACATCACAAAGTGAAGAGCTTACAGCCCTGCCCTCCTTGCTCTGTAACATCACAAAGTGAAGTGCATACAGCCCTGCCCTCCGTGCTCTGTAACATCACAAAGTGAAGAGCATACAGCCCTGCCCTCCGTGCTCTGTAACACCACAAAGTGAAGAGCATACAGCCCTGCCCTCCGTGCTCTGTAACACCACAAAGTGAAGAGCATACAGCCCTGCCCTCCGTGCTCTGTAACACCACAAAGTGAAGAGCTTACAGCACTGCCCTCTGTGCTCTGTAACACCACAAAGTGAAGAGCATACAGCCCTGCCCTCCGTGCTCTGTAACACCACATAGTGAAGAGCATACAGCCCTGCCCTCTGTGCTCTGTAACACCACAAAGTGAAGAGCATACAGCCCTGCCCTCCGTGCTCTGTAACACCACAAAGTGAAGAGCTTACAGCCCTGCAATCAGTGCTCTGTAACACCACAAAGTGAAGAGCATACAGCCCTGCCCTCCGTGCTCTGTAACACCACAAAGTGAAGAGCTTACAGCCCTGCCCTCTGTGCTCTGTAACACCACAAAGTGAAGAGCATACAGCCCTGCCCTCTGTGCTCTGTAACACCACAAAGTGAAGAGCATACAGCCCTGCCCTCCATGCTCTGTAACACCACAAAGTGAAGAGCATACAGCCCTGTCCTCCTTGCTCTGTAACACCACAAAGTGAAGAGCTTACAGCCCTGCAATCAGTGCTCTGTAACACCACAAAGTGAAGAGCATACAGCCCTGCCCTCCTTGCTCTGTAACACCACAAAGTGAAGAGCATACAGCCCTGCCCTCCGTGCTCTGTAACACCACAAAGTGAAGAGCTTACAGCCCTGCCCTCCGTGCTCTGTAACACCACAAAGTGAAGAGCATACAGCCCTGCCCTCCGTGCTCTGTAACACCACAAAGTGAAGAGCATACAGCCCTGCCCTCCGTGCTCTGTAACATCACAAAGTGAAGAGCATACAGCCCTGCCCTCCATGCTCTGTAACACCACAAAGTGAAGAGCATACAGCCCTGCCCTCCATGCTCTGTAACACCACAAAGTGAAGAGCATACAGCCCTGCCCTCCGTGCTCTGTAACACCACAAAGTGAAGAGCATACAGCCCTGCCCTCTGTGCTCTGTAACACCACAAAGTGAAGAGCATACAGCCCTGCCCTCTGTGCTCTGTAACACCACAAAGTGAAGAGCATACAGCCCTGCCCTCTGTGCTCTGTAACATCACAAAGTGAAGAGCATACAGCCCTGCCCTCCATGCTCTGTAACACCACAAAGTGAAGAGCATACAGCCCTGCTCACTGCCACCTCTATTCAACAGATCATGAAGACCTATGGTGAAATTTACATTAAAGAGGTTTTCACTTAATGGTGATGAAAGCATACACACACGCAAGCACACACACATACACACATGCAAACTCACGCATGTTCACAAACACACACATACACACACACACATAAATCTATTAAAGATCTGCATATGAGACTTTTAGATGTTCCAGCAAACTGATTTACATAAGCTGCTGCTATGGAAACTCCAATCATGGTCATACTGCACATGATGATGATGATGATGATGATGATGATGATGATGATGATGATGATGATGATGATGATGATGATGATGATGATGATGATGATGATGATGGTGGTGGTGGTGGTGGTGGTGGTGGTAATACAATTATCTAGTTTCAAAGCAACTCCACTCACCTCTGCATGTGTGGGACACACATTGTCTCACCCACCACACAAGCCTACCTGCAGATGTTGTGGATGGCGTTGTCTCTCAGGTTCTCCAGGGTGTGGGACAGCTTGTTCTGGGACTTGCGGCCCATGGAGGCGGCACTGGGAGGTCGGCCATCTTCGGTGACAGTGATCTTGATGCTGGCATCATTCTTGCGGTACTGCCTGTCTTCGGGTGCTGCGTACTTGTTGAGCTTGCTGAGGATGGGGGAAGGCCCCACCAGGAAGTCTCGGAGGGAGCTGACCATGGTGTTGGCCAGGGCCGGGAACTTCACTGCAAGCTTGCCCAGGGCCTGCATAGATGGAACATCCACAGTGGACAGGCAGGTGGATGGACAGAAGGATAAATGGACAGATGGAATGAGTGACTAACTGATGAAAGGTAAAGAAATTGATTGCAATTACACACACACAAACACACACACACTCACGCAAACACATACACACATATACAAACGCGCATGTACACACACACACACACACACACACACACACACACACACTGAGTGACAATGCATAAATGGAGAGAATTATAAAAAGCCAAAGATGCTGGAGTGAGATGGTCCTTTTCACAGAAATAGCAACATGGTGAGGACTAGGTGACTGAGAAACTGACATAGGGGTAGTACTGACTCAATGGAACAAACATGATAGGTTTGGAACTAAAGGACTGTTATTTTTCATCATTATGATCTAGACCTATCTGGATCTCCTTGAACAAAAAGGGCAAAGCCCATACGACTCACATGATTGACCTTGACCTTTACATGACCTTGATCTTTACATGACATTGACCTTCATGTGACCTTCAAAGTCAAGGTCAAACAACTAAACCTACCAATGACATCATACACTAAGAACTGCTTTACACATTTTTCCTACCAAAATACAAGGTCATGCAACACAAAGCTGTTAATTCAAGACATAGGAAGCACAATGGTGCTTATTGGCACTTTCTACCATGAGATATGGTCACTCTTAGTGGTTCACTACCCCGTTTTGGTCACATTTCATAAGGGTCAAAGTGACCTTGACCTTGATGATATGTGACCAAATGTGTCTCTTGATAAAAGTATAACATGTGTACTACAATGTTATGAAGTTTGGATGAGTTATCTTCCATAGTTCAGGGTGAAGGTCACTTCAAAATATGTATACAATCCAGCTTTAAAGAGATCCTGTGACCTTGACCTTGAAGCAAGGTCACGTCACTGTGTAGGTTTTTGTACGCCTTGTCATCCTACACTATCATGCCAAATTGGGTGTTGATAGACTTAATAGTCTCCGAGAAAAATCCAATGTTAAAGTTTTTTACGGATTAAAGGACGCCCGGACGCCCGGTCTGCCCGGACGCCTGGACACCCGGATAGACAACACAGGTGACCTAGTATGAAAGTATAACATGTATACTACAATGTTATAAAGTTTGGAAAAGTTATCTGTCATAGTTCAGGGTCAAGGTCACTTCAAAATATGTATACAATCCAACTTTAAAGACCTCCTGTGACCTTGATCTTGCAGCAAGGTCAATCAAACTGGTATCAAAAGATAGGGATTACTTTGCCCTATACACCATATATAGGTCAGATATCCAATCTCAAAAACTTCAGAGAAAATTGGGAAAATGTGAAAAATGGCTGTTTTATAGACAACATTTATGGCCCCTGCGACCTTGACCTTGAAGCAAGGTCAAGTCACTATGTATGTTTTTTGACGCCTTGTCATCATACACCATCATGCTAAATTGGGTGTCGATAGACTTAATAGTCTCTGAGAAAAATCCAACGTTAAAGTTTTTCACGGACGCCCGGACGCCCGGACGCCCGGACGGACGACACGGGTGAGTACATAGACTCACTTTTGCTTCGCATGTGAGTCAAAAATGAAGCGTTAACACGACCCCTTTAATGTGCTCCTCCAGTAGAGAAAGAATGCAAACATACCAGAGGTGCTTTCCCTAGAAGCAATCAGTGATCATCTCACTGATATATAACATAGACTTGTCATGCCAGCTGACACGAGAGACAGGAGCCAATATCAACACTGGTTAAAAAGCAGCTGTATCTGGCTTCACAGACAGTTTTACTGCACGAACCGACAAACTGGATGTTTCGTATGATCACAGCCATCACTCCCTAAAAAGCCGGATGATACTCTTTAATTGCCTTTGACTAGCTCTGCATGCAATTGGTCCGCTTGGTGAACACGCCTCAGGCTGATGGAGGAGAGGAAGAAGACAAGCATGGAAGTCAGAGTCCGTTCCAGCACTGAGACTGACCTCAAGAGCCACCAGGATGAGAGGCGTGTGTGACAGCAGAAGCTTGCGCTCTGTGTTCATGCTGATCTTCTCCGTCAACTTCAGACACAGGTTTTCTGCCTCTGCAGAGGAAACAACATGATTCAGCAACTACTGGATAATCATGTCCATGAAATTCATGAAGGCCTTTTTTCCAACTCAATTTCAAGTTTCATTGACTTTTTTACAACTTTAACAAATACACAAACAGCAATGCATTTTAGTGCATAAATCCCACTTTGACCATTCTGGCAGCATAAAAACAATTTATGAAGATGCAATCATTAACAGTAAGTACATTTTATGTTGAACATATGCATGTATATTCCACATTTACAAATGGATACATTCTAAAATCAAGATCTTAAATAAATGAGTAAATCACACACCATGTCATTAGTAATTGGTTTACAGGAATGATCTTCTTCTAAAAGTTTCAAGAAAGTAATGTGATGGAGCATTTATGGAGGAAAAAAAAACAATTTTATCTGGGCGTCTTGCTTAGATGATTCTTCAGGCTGTAAAATAACTCTTTAAAAATTCAATCAGTATGAACCTACTACAAGATTTCCACTTTAGTTAAGGTTTTCACACTTTTGGTGCAATATGTTTAATATTTGATTATTTCAGCACATGCAGGTGCATAGTTATACATGTATCCATGAACAGCATTGCAGCTTTCTGATAGTGCAAGTCCCTATTGTGCCAGAAGAAAAAAAATTCATTAGACCTAAATTGTGCTGTAAAGCACTCAGTTTGGACTCATTACCAAAAAAAGCTACAGAAATGAAAAGCATTGAAAATTAATCAATCATTCAGTTTTTGACTCATTATCATAAAAAGCTGCAACAAGAGAATGTATTGGAAATTAATCAAGTGCTCAATTTGGGCTCATTACCATAAAAAGCTACAAAAAAAAGAATGTTTGGGAAATTATCATGCTCAATTTGGGCTCATTACCATAAAAAGCTACAAAAAGAGAATGTTTAGGAAATTAATCAAGTGCTCAGTTTTGGACTAATTACCATGAACAGCTACAAAGAGAAAGCAACGATAATGCCAAGACTGCCAACCTGGCTCCTCACGAATGGCCCAGAACAGCAGGTCTACACAGGCAGCGATGCTGTGGACCATCAGCTGGTAGCGACTCAGCTCCCAGTCTCGCTCTGAAAACACCGGGGGCCGCTTCTCCAGGTCCACCTGCCCTGACTGGTACAGCACCTTGACAAAGTCCTGCACGTCCTTGGTGAAGGAGGTGGGCAGATCTGGGGCAAAGACTGACCATGAGCAACAGCAAGAAGTCTGCCCCCTTCCAACCCAATGCCCACTTGTTGGAGGCTGTTGGTTTCAATTCCTTACATGAATATTGTCACCACTGGAGAAATATTTCAAACATGTAAAAAGCTGTAACAAAATGCAACCACAAGGTTGAATGGTTCTGTTTCAACTTGAAATTTTCATTATGCAATCTCAACAAATGTTTGGATTTCAATCTCTGCCTAACAGACTGACAACAAGCTTTACCCAGTTCCATCATGCTACCCATCACTCTGTAAAAGTCTGAAAAAATAAAAAATCACAGCCCAAGATGAAAGATGAACATGTCGAAAATCAGAGTCTTACTTGTCATCAGTTCATGAACCCTAAATAACATCCTCATTCAAGAGTTAAATCATGCACTGTTGATGAATGAAGTTACATATGATAGAGTCATGAATAACACTCTGCTGATGAATGAAGTTACATATGATAGAGTCATGAATAACTACACACTGTTGATGAATGAAGTTACATATGATAGAGTCATGAATAACTACACACTGTTGATGAATGAAGTTACATATGATAGAGTCATGAATAACTACACACTGTTGATGAATGAAGTTACATATGATAGAGTCATGAATAACTACACACTGTTGATGAATGAAGTTACATATGATAGAGTTATGAATAACTACACACTGTTGATGAATGAAGTTACATATGATAGAGTTATGAATAACTACACACTGCTGATGAATGAAATTACATATGATAGAGTCATGAATAACACACTGTTGATGAATGAAGTTACATAAGATAGAGTCATGAATAACAACACACTGTTGATGAATGAAGTTACATATGATAGAGTCATGAATAACAACACACTGTTGATGAATGAAGTTACATAAGATAGAGTTATGAATAACTACACACTGTTGATGAATAAAGTTACATATGATAGAGTCATGAATAACTACACACTGTTGATGAATGAAGTTACATATGATAGAGTCATGAATAACAACACACTGTTGATGAATGAAGTTACATATAAGATAGAGTTATGAATAACTACACACTGTTGATGAATAAAGTTACATATGATAGAGTCATGAATAACAACACACTGTTGATGAATGAAGTTACATATGATAGAGTCATGAATAACAACACACTGTTGATGAATGAAGTTACATAAGATAGAGTTATGAATAACTACACACTGTTGATGAATAAAGTTACATATGATAGAGTCATGAATAACTACACACTGTTGATGAATAAAGTTACATATGATAGAGTCATGAATAACAACACACTGTTGATGAATGAAATTACATATGATAGAGTCATGAATAACTACACACTGTTGATGAATAAAGTTACATATGATAGAGTCATGAATAACAACACACTGTTGATGAATGAAGTTACATATGATAGAGTCATGAATAACTACACACTGTTGATGAATAAAGTTACATATGATAGAGTCATGAATAACAACACACTGTTGATGAATGAAATTACATATGATAGAGTCATGAATAACTACACACTGTTGATGAATAAAGTTACATATGATAGAGTCATGAATAACACACTGTTGATGAATGAAATTACATATGATAGAGTCATGAATAACTACACACTGTTGATGAATGAAATTACATATGATAGAGTCATGAATAACACACTGTTGATGAATGAAATTACATATGATAGAGTTATGAATAACTACACACTGTTGATGAATAAAGTTACATATGATAGAGTCATGAATAACTACACACTGCTGATGAATGAAGTTACATATGATAGAGTCATGAATAACACACTGTTGATGAATGAAGTTACATATGATAGAGTCATGAATAACTACACACTGCTGATGAATGAAATTACATATGATAGAGTCATGAATAACACACTGTTGATGAATGAAGTTACATAAGATAGAGTCATGAATAACACACTGTTGATGAATGAAGTTACATAAGATAGAGTTATGAATAACTACACACTGTTGATGAATAAAGTTACATATGATATAGTCATGAATAACTACACACTGTTGATGAATGAAGTTACATATGATAGAGTCATGAATAACTACACACTGTTGATGAATAAAGTTACATATGATAGAGTCATGAATAACTACACACTGCTGATGAATGAAATTACATATGATAGAGTTATGAATAACTACACACTGCTGATGAATGAAGTTACATATGATAGAGTCATGAATAACTACACACTGTTGATGAATAAAGTTACATATGATAGAGTCATGAATAACTACACACTGTTGATGAATGAAGTTACATATGATAGAGTCATGAATAACACACTGCTGATGAATGAAGTTACATATGATAGAGTCATGAATAACTACACATTGTTGATGAATAAAGTTACATATGATAGAGTCATGAATAACTACACACTGTTGATGAATAAAGTTACATATGTTAGAGTCATGAATAACTACACACTGCTGATGAATGAAGTTACATATGATAGAGTCATGAATAACTACACACTGTTGATGAATGAAGTTACATATGATAGAGTCATGAATAACTACACACTGTTGATGAATGAAAAAACATATGATAGAGTCATGAATAACTACACACTGTTGATGAATGAAGTTACATATGATAGAGTCATGAATAACTACACACTGTTGATGAATGAAAAAACATATGATAGAGTCATGAATAACTACACACTGCTGATGAATGAAGTTACGTATGATAGAGTCATGAATAACACACTGTTGATGAATGAAGTTACATATGATAGAGTCATGAATAACTACACACTGTTGATGAATGAAAAAACATATGTTAGAGTCATGAATAACTACACACTGTTGATGAATGAAGTTACGTATGATAGAGTCATGAATAACACACTGTTGATGAATGAAGTTACATATGATAGAGTCATGAATAACTACACACTGTTGATGAATGAAAAAACATATGTTAGAGTCATGAATAACTACACACTGTTGATGAATGAAGTTACGTATGATAGAGTCATGAATAACACACTGTTGATGAATGAAGTTACGTATGATAGAGTCATGAATAACTACACACTGTTGATGAATGAAGTTACGTATGATAGAGTCATGAATAACTACACACTGCTGATGAATGAAGTTACGTATGATAGAGTCATGAATAACTACACACTGTTGATGAATGAAAAAACATATGATAGAGTCATGAATAACTACACACTGCTGATGAATAAAGTTACATATGATAGAGTCATGAATAACTACACACTGCTGATGAATAAAGTTACATATGATAGAGTCATGAATAACTACACACTGCTGATGAATAAAGTTACATATGATAGAGTCATGAATAACTACACACTGCTGATGAATAAAGTTACATATGATAGAGTCATGAATAACTACACACTGCTGATGAATGAAGTTACGTATGATAGAGTCATGAATAACTACACACTGCTGATGAATAAAGTTACATATGATAGAGTCATGAATAACTACACACTGCTGATGAATAAAGTTACATATGATAGAGTCATGAATAACTACACACTGCTGATGAATGAAGTTACATATGATAGAGTCATGAATAACACACTGTTGATGAATAAAGTTACATATGATAGAGTCATGAATAACTACACACTGTTGATGAATAAAGTTACATATGATAGAGTCATGAATAACAACACACTGTTGATGAATGAAATTACATATGATAGAGTCATGAATAACTACACACTGTTGATGAATAAAGTTACATATGATAGAGTCATGAATAACAACACACTGTTGATGAATGAAGTTACATATGATAGAGTCATGAATAACTACACACTGTTGATGAATAAAGTTACATATGATAGAGTCATGAATAACAACACACTGTTGATGAATGAAATTACATATGATAGAGTCATGAATAACTACACACTGTTGATGAATAAAGTTACATATGATAGAGTCATGAATAACACACTGTTGATGAATGAAATTACATATAATAGAGTCATGAATAACTACACACTGTTGATGAATGAAATTACATATGATAGAGTCATGAATAACACACTGTTGATGAATGAAATTACATATGATAGAGTTATGAATAACTACACACTGTTGATGAATAAAGTTACATATGATAGAGTCATGAATAACTACACACTGCTGATGAATGAAGTTACATATGATAGAGTCATGAATAACACACTGTTGATGAATGAAGTTACATATGATAGAGTCATGAATAACTACACACTGCTGATGAATGAAATTACATATGATAGAGTCATGAATAACACACTGTTGATGAATGAAGTTACATAAGATAGAGTCATGAATAACACACTGTTGATGAATGAAGTTACATAAGATAGAGTTATGAATAACTACACACTGTTGATGAATAAAGTTACATATGATATAGTCATGAATAACTACACACTGTTGATGAATGAAGTTACATATGATAGAGTCATGAATAACTACACACTGTTGATGAATAAAGTTACATATGATAGAGTCATGAATAACTACACACTGCTGATGAATGAAATTACATATGATAGAGTTATGAATAACTACACACTGCTGATGAATGAAGTTACATATGATAGAGTCATGAATAACTACACACTGTTGATGAATAAAGTTACATATGATAGAGTCATGAATAACTACACACTGTTGATGAATGAAGTTACATATGATAGAGTCATGAATAACACACTGCTGATGAATGAAGTTACATATGATAGAGTCATGAATAACTACACATTGTTGATGAATAAAGTTACATATGATAGAGTCATGAATAACTACACACTGTTGATGAATAAAGTTACATATGTTAGAGTCATGAATAACTACACACTGCTGATGAATGAAGTTACATATGATAGAGTCATGAATAACTACACACTGTTGATGAATAAAGTTACATATGATAGAGTCATGAATAACTACACACTGTTGATGAATGAAAAAACATATGATAGAGTCATGAATAACTACACACTGTTGATGAATGAAAAAACATATGATAGAGTCATGAATAACTACACACTGTTGATGAATGAAAAAACATATGATAGAGTCATGAATAACTACACACTGCTGATGAATGAAGTTACGTATGATAGAGTCATGAATAACACACTGTTGATGAATGAAGTTACATATGATAGAGTCATGAATAACTACACACTGTTGATGAATGAAAAAACATATGTTAGAGTCATGAATAACTACACACTGTTGATGAATGAAGTTACGTATGATAGAGTCATGAATAACACACTGTTGATGAATGAAGTTACGTATGATAGAGTCATGAATAACTACACACTGTTGATGAATGAAGTTACGTATGATAGAGTCATGAATAACTACACACTGCTGATGAATGAAGTTACGTATGATAGAGTCATGAATAACTACACACTGTTGATGAATGAAAAAACATATGATAGAGTCATGAATTACTACACACTGCTGATGAATAAAGTTACATATGATAGAGTCATGAATAACTACACACTGCTGATGAATAAAGTTACATATGATAGAGTCATGAATAACTACACACTGCTGATGAATAAAGTTACATATGATAGAGTCATGAATAACTACACACTGCTGATGAATAAAGTTACATATGATAGAGTCATGAATAACTACACACTGCTGATGAATGAAGTTACGTATGATAGAGTCATGAATAACTACACACTGCTGATGAATAAAGTTACATATGATAGAGTCATGAATAACTACACACTGCTGATGAATAAAGTTACATATGATAGAGTCATGAATAACTACACACTGCTGATGAATAAAGTTACATATGATAGAGTCATGAATAACTACACACTGCTGATGAATGAAGTTACATATGATAGAGTAATGAATAACTACACACTGCTGATGAATGAAATTACATATGATAGAGTCATGAATAACTACACACTGCTGATGAATAAAGTTACATATGATAGAGTAATGAATAACTACACACTGCTGATGAATAAAGTTACATATGATAGAGTTATGAATAACTACACACTGCTGATGAATGAAGTTACATATGATAGAGTCATGAATAACTACACACTGCTGATGAATGAAGTTACATATGATAGAGTCATGAATAACTACACACTGCTGATGAATAAAGTTACATATGATAGAGTCATGAATAACTACACACTGCTGATGAATGAAGTTACGTATGATAGAGTCATGAATAACTACACACTGCTGATGAATAAAGTTACATATGATAGAGTCATGAATAACTACACACTGCTGATGAATAAAGTTACATATGATAGAGTCATGAATAACTACACACTGCTGATGAATGAAGTTACGTATGATAGAGTCATGAATAACTACACACTGCTGATGAATAAAGTTACATATGATAGAGTCATGAATAACTACACACTGCTGATGAATAAAGTTACATATGATAGAGTCATGAATAACTACACACTGCTGATGAATAAAGTTACATATGATAGAGTCATGAATAACTACACACTGCTGATGAATGAAGTTACATATGATAGAGTAATGAATAACTACACACTGCTGATGAATGAAATTACATATGATAGAGTCATGAATAACTACACACTGCTGATGAATAAAGTTACATATGATAGAGTAATGAATAACTACACACTGCTGATGAATAAAGTTACATATGATAGAGTTATGAATAACTACACACTGCTGATGAATGAAGTTACATATGATAGAGTCATGAATAACTACACACTGCTGATGAATGAAGTTACATATGATAGAGTCATGAATAACTACACACTGCTGATGAATAAAGTTACATATGATAGAGTCATGAATAACTACACACTGCTGATGAATGAAGTTACGTATGATAGAGTCATGAATAACTACACACTGCTGATGAATGAAGTTACGTATGATAGAGTCATGAATAACTACACACTGTTGATGAATGAAGTTACATATGATAGAGTCATGAATAACTACACACTGCTGATGAATGAAGTTACATATGATAGAGTCATGAATAACTACACACTGCTGATGAAAGCTATGATCATCCTAGAGTTTCACCATGCACAGTAAATGAATGAAGCTTCATACAATGTATGCTAATAACCCCCACTAGAAGACATAGGTCATCATTGAGACAACAAACACAAAGTCACACACCTTTCTCCTGTTCCAGGACATCCCTCATCAGTGTGACGGTGACGAGGGTGATGGTTTCGCTGAAGGACTTGTAGGGGATGCGCGCAAGCCTGGGAGGAGGTGTCTGCAGTGCACACAGACACAACTCCAATCCATGGAAATGTTTTTACTCCTCCTGTATCATTCCACATTTACAAGTATGACCCATTGCTCTACACTCTCACACATCCACACGCACATGCACACATACACACACACACTCACACACACACACAGAGACACACACACACCACACACACACACACACACACACATATGCACACACACACTCACATGAAAGCACACATGCAAGAGTGCACATGTTTCTATCGGTTTTCATGAGCGGTTATTTGTAATTTTGTCTTTTCCTTTAATTAAATAACTGGTCAAAAACTTCCTCCCATATTTGCAAGATGCACAATCCTAGTGGAGCAGATGGCGATTCCAACATAGGAGAGGAGACCAATTTGAATAACAACACCTGAATACTGCTGTAGCCCTAAAGAATAATTCTTGCACACAGTTGTGCATGCTTCAATGAAAAGCTTACAAGGTGTATGTATTTACCCACAGTTAGCCTAGTCAGTTCTAATACAGCAAACGCGATGTTGACTTCAAGAGATAAATACACACTTGCAGCCATACACGTGTTTGGTGATGCACAAAGAAGAAGAAGAAAGATACAGTCAAACAATGACTCAACAATTACTTACATTTGGGTCTGCCAGAGCATCCTGCAATGCGTTGTCGAGTTGATGCAGAACTTCTTTGTTCAACAACCGCTTGGCCTGTCATGCAAGGAGATCGGGTGATGTCCAAGTCCATAATATTCTCACTAATCACAGATTTTTCTCTTCTCATGTAATGAACAGTCAACAAACTCATCCCTACACGTCTTCTCCTCTCTTGCTTGTCCTTCAGAGGCAAAGAACACCATAACTTAATCTGTTCCCTACATGTATACGCGCACACACACACACACACACACACACACACACACACACACACATACATGTCTGTTTGAATGCTCATGCGCACACACACACACACACACACACAGATGTGTCTGTTTGAATGTCCATGCACACACACACACACACACACACACACACACACACACACACACAGATGTGTCTGTTTGAATGCTCACACACACACACACACACACACACACACACACACAAAGCACACGACACACACACACACACACACACACACACAGATGTGTCTGTTTGAATGCTCATGCACACACACACATACACACACACACACACACATACACACATATGTGTCTGTGTTTGAATGCTCATGCACACACACACACACACACACACACACACACACACACACACACACACGCACACACACACACACACACATGCACATGACACACACACGCACACACAACACACACACACACGCACACACACACACACACACGCACATGCACACGACACACACACGCACACACAACACACACCCACACACACATTACACAAACACACAGAACACACTTCCTATTTCATACACTCTCTGAGTCAGATCTGCACATTCGAGAGGCCTGGACTTTCACTGTGGAAGCAGAGACAGGGAAGGCTGAAGAGACAAGGCAAGACATGTCAAAAGGCAGGGTAGAAGGAAGGGGAGTGCTAAGTTTGACCAGTGTCCCTCCAACTACATTTGAGTCCACTGCAGAAAGGACTGCCATTCAAGACCAGGGCTCCTTAACCACTCCAGAAAATGCCTTTAAGGGGAGCTCCCCCCCATCATCTCACATAACAGCGGAAGGCCAGCATCTCACTGTGGTAAATCCAAGAGAGTTAGCTTTCTCTGGCACTCACCACGCTGACGAGAGTCTGGAGGTGGGCACTGGAGAACTTGAGGTGATCCTGTTCGGGGATAATCTCAAAGCCCCAGGGCTTGGTGCGGGTGAAACTCGAGCCGATCTTGTTGAAGTAGAAGGAGGCTGGGGACTCATAGCCCTCCTCTGCAGCCAGGCTGTCTCGACTGGCTGACGTCATGGGGGATGGGGATCGCTCCCGTGAGCTCTCCCCCCCAAAGTCAAAGGGGGTGGGGGAGGTGGAGGGGGAGGGGCAGTCAGCAGCCAGGATGTGGGAGGACAGCGTGCGGGGCAGGATGGGTCGCACTGCGGCGAAAGCCTTGCGACTCTCCCTCTGAGTCTGCTCCACCAGCGGCACACGTCCCGACATGTCTTTCTTCAGGGACATCAGGATGGAGATGAGTGGCGTCTCCTCGTCGCTAGAGCGACCAACAGCTCTTGCCATGCCAATCAGCACTGGCACTATGTTGAAGCACAGAACATCTGGGAAAAGGAACATGGACAAGCAAAATTACTATAATTCTCAGACTACAAGACGCATCCTAACGCAAGATGCAGACATGTCTACCCCCAATCTCAGCTAAGGGGGACAACAGCCAACAAAATGGGAGATGCAGCTTAATTGGGGGGAGATATAATTTGTTTAATGTTAAATAAAGTTTACACTCATCTTTCTTTCGGGAGAAGACAAAAGAGTCAATTTCATACATATGAATATACGTTTTAGCATTATATACATTTCTCGGCTACAACTGTAAAATCAACTGATCAGAGCTTGGCACCAGCCATCAGAGATGTGCAACAGGCACTCTTGAGGTCAGACAAGTCTTTGCTGGTGTGTTGCCTGTCAACAGCCATTCCTAATCTTGATTGGGGGAAGCTTGACAGAAACATGGATTTGAGGGACAACGTAGCCATTTTAATGATTTTGGGGACAAATCTGCCTGCAGTAGACATGTTTGATGACACATCCCCAAGATTTTTTTCAAAAAGGCAACCAAAAACCCATACTAAAGGTGATTAGTATACATCAGGCACATTTGACAATGCAAGGAGTACACAAACGCCAACTCTAATTAAAACAAAACAAGCGTCAATCCAAATTGTGAAACTTGTCAGCAAGAGAAAAAACATTAATGCAAATAGGAATTCCTGTCTTTCATGGGAAAGAATAAATCTGCAAAGTGGAGAAGAGTACCATTAAACCTTGGACAAAGGACGCTACAATATCAGAAACATTTCCTGTTTGCTATTGCAATTAACATCAAAGTGACTGCAATTGCTGGCGAGAGAAACAAACCCATCAAACAATAAAGATATGACCTCAATGTGCACAAGCAGATGTATAGGAGGACTTCTGTTGCTTAAAGAATGAGATGATTTTATTACTTATGGTGGAGAAGTATCAGATTTTGCACGGTAATATTCATTCTTGTCTTTAGAGTTATCATACACATCATTTTCCCCCCATTTCCTTTGCACTAACTCATTAAAGCAGCATCAATTGATAACAAAAACATGATGAACAGAGAAACATATGGCCAGTGCCACTGGATGCTTCCCTCAGCTGCTGTATCCCCTGCCTGCTGGGCTTTCAGAGCCTGCTCCAGAAGCTCAGCCAGGGGCCGGCTCCAAGTAGCCAATGCAGCTAACAGGATGGTGTCAGACCATTCAGATCCAAGAGTGCATTCAGAACACCTTCGAAGACTGAGCTCAGTCCTCATGCAACAGCAAACTAGTCACCAAACAACTCATCTAGTTTTTTCCATGCCACTGCGTCACTGGTGTTTGCCCATTGTAGGTGTGGTCTAATTTCATGCACACAGGATGAAGACAAGAAAGAGGACTCCATGGTTGGCAACATGGTCCTGGGTTCTCTCATCCGACTCACAATTTTTTTATTTCATCGACGCTTGTATAAATTAAGACAAAAATAGCATAAAGTTATGAAACATTTCCAATCTGTTGCTGCCAATGACAGGAAAATGATCATTGAGGCCAGCGAGAATCAGAACTAAACTGACTAACTCTCCACACTCGCTGCTCTAACCCTCCCCATTCTTTTCAGATTTTCTATGCACTCCATCATCGAAACATTGTCGATTTGTCTGCAAACTATGATATAGATCTGCTCACACTTTTCTCTTTTACAAAAGTAAATAACTGTGAATTCAAATAACACAAACTTCTTTTCAACATGAAGAGGAATGCATCAAGGAAGAATTTCAACTTCAAACCAAATTTTCCAAACACAAGACGCACCTATAAATATGACTTCCCAGTTCAACAGTTGGCCTACCATGTATGGCTTATAGTCTGAAATGTATGGTACATGGAGATCAAGTCAAGGGAAGAGATTCTATTTGTAAAATAAAAATATTCCAGAATTTAGAATATACTTAAACATTAGCATAAAGCACCTACTCTAGCACACACACACACACACACACACACACACATATACATAAACATACACACACACATACACACACACAACATACAGGGGGGGGGGGGGAAGAACTCCAGTCAAATCTGAAAATATTGGTCTAAATCTTTTTTTGAAAGAGATTATATGCAAATATTCCATGACAATACTGACTTTTTCACATTCATATCTGGTCACTAAAAAGTAAGCACTCCCTACCAGGAATCTCCATGAGGGAGATGTTGCAATATTACACTCTTTTCATGCAATTTTGCCCCACGTAAGGCTCCATTTTTGTATAAATAGATATTTGAACAAGAAGGGCAAAGCCCATACGACTCACATGCTTGACCTTGACCTTTACATGACCTTGACCTTTACATGACATTGACCTTCAGGTGTCCTTCAAGGTCAAACAACTAAACCTACCAATGACATCATACACTAAGAACTGCTTTACACATTTTTCCTACCAAAATACATGTGACCTTGACCCAAGGTCAAGGTCATCCAAGGTCATGCAACACAAAGCTGTTAATTTAAGACATAGGAAGCACAATGGTGCTTATTGGCACTTTCTACCATGAGATATGGTCACTTTCAGTGGTTCACTACCCCATTTTGGTCACATTTCATAAGGGTCAAAGTGACCTTGACCTTGATGATATGTGAACAAATGTGTCTCATGATGAAAGTATAACATGTATACTACAATGTTATGAAGGTTGGAAGAGTTATCTTCCATAGTTCAGGGTCAAGGTCACTTCAAAATATGTATACAATCCAACTTTAAAGAGTTCCTGTGACCTTGACCTTAAAGCAAGGTCAAGTCACTGTGTATGTTTTTGTACGCCTTGTCATCCTACTTTATCATGCCAAATTGGGTGTTGATAGACTTAATAGTCTCCGAGAAAAATCCAAAGTTAAAGTTTTTTACAGATTAAAGGACGCCCGGACGCCCGGTCTGCCCGGACGGATGCCTGGACGCCCGGACGGACAACACAGGTGACCTATTATGCAAGTATAACATGTGTACTACAGTGTTATGAAGTTTGGAAAAGTTATCTTTCATAGTTCAGGGTCAAGGTCACTTCAAAATATGTATACAATCCAACTTTAAAGAGCTCCTGTGACCTTGACCTTGAAGCAAGGTCAATCAAACGGGTATCAAAAGATAGGGATTACTTTGCCCTATACACCATATATAGGTCAGGTATCCAATCTCAAAAACTTCAGAGAAAATTGGGAAAATGTGAAAAATGGCTGTTTTTTAGACAACATTTATAAGCAAGGTCAAGTCACTATGTATGTTTTTTGACGCCTTTTTATCATACACCATCATGCCAAATTGGGTGTTGATAGACTTAATAGTCTCTGAGAAAAATCCAACGTTAAAGTTTTTCACGGACGCCCGGACACCCGGACGGACGACACGGGTGAGTACATAGACTCACTTTTGCTTCACATGTGAGTCAAAAATGAATCAATGAAAAATTAGCTGCCAATTTCCAAGTGAGTCATGATGAATCTGGGAACATGCCCTAATTTTCCCGTGGCTGTGCAGATAACCACTGCTGTGCATATAGTGCCAAAGTCAACGCCCCTATTTAACTCTCAAACGTTTTCTATGCATGATTTCGACCACCGGTGGTCGATAACAATAACACTTATAATTTACATGTTAAAAAAATTAATTTCTTGAAAAAATTACATATCATTGAAGAAAAAACATTGCTAAGCAAAAAAAGTTATAATATATTTCAGTTTAATTCCGAAAATATGCAAAAATAGTTATTTACTGCGCAGCAAAGCGTCTGCTTCCCGACCGCCATCTTAAATTTTTTTGCGTCACTGGTTTTGCTTCGCTGCTCGATAAAAACCGCTGGCGCTGAACCTCCAGGTTTTGGCATTTAAGAAAAGATTGGGTTCGAACCCGCAACCTCTCGAGAAAAGAGGTGGAAAACACACATAAAAACACAACAAAACCACAACCTCTTGAAAAAATAGAAGAAAAAAAAAGTTTCAGCGCAGAATCAAACCTGGTCATGCATGACCAAGAGTCGAATGCTCTACCAGCTGAGCCATTAGAGAATTGCAATGACGGAGTGTTTGTAAAGCATGTAAATCCATTTCTAAGCTATCGGCCCAGGAACAATCAACCATATATTTTAAACATGATGGATAGGTTCAGGAAGCTCCTATTATGACATGCTTTGCTTTCCTTTGGCATGTCATAAACGCTGAATTAACACTCCGGCACCGGATCGGCAGCAAAAATACGCTTGACATCCACACGCAACGATTACACCGAGACCGCGCAATCGAGCGATTTTCACTTACGTGAAGCGAGGTCAGAATTTAGAGTTACGGCCCTTTTCAGAGCCATGGCAACAACGCTTCCACGTGTAGTCTATGCGTGAGACCTGCCTGTCGGATTTTAAAATATAGGAGCTTTCCCGACCTACTGATGCATTCAACATACAGCTTTGAGAAATTAATGCTGTTCATGGCTTACATTTTCTTTGGATGGGGTTTCTAGTATCCCGAAATACAGCGTTTTCTGTGCAAACATGCACGCAACGAAGCGGTGGTGCAGATTCTTTGCCGCGTACGTATATCTGCGTTGACCTGCATTCGATGTGTAAAAAGTTGAAACTTTCCCGACCTACTGATGCATTCAGCATACAGCCTTGATAAATTAATGCTGTTCATGGCTTAGTTTGGTCCCGGAAAATCCTGTTTCTTCGCAGAAAACGCCGTTGTCGTGCTCGGAGAAAAAAAAATGGCCGCCGTAATATTATTTACACGCGTTTAGGCTCTATCGGACCTCGGAGGTGCGATAACTTTATACGCGAAAATTCGTATAGGATAGGCCGTAACTCTAAATTCTGACCTCGCTTCACGTAAGTGAAAATCGCTCGATTGCGCGGTCTCGGTGTAATCGTTGCGTGTGGATGTCAAGCGTATTTTTGCTGCCGATCCGGTGCCGGATCGAGAGCAAAATCTGCTTGCAAACGGGTATGTATATAGGCGCCTTAAAATCCCCCTTCCTTCCCGGTCTTAAAAAAGTTTGGAAACCCACCCCCCCAAAAAAAAATGAACTGATCCGCCCCTGAGGATAAACGCGATTAGTCCACTAAACGGACCGACGTGCATACAGGCCCTGGACGCCTAAGCAAGCCGAAGAATTCTATTCTATTCTATTCTATTCACCCTCCTTCAAAAATCTCCTCGCAAATGACGTCACATTATTCGACGTCAAATGATAACGTCACAGATTTTGCAAAATGGAGTCTGTTGAATCGTTTTCATTCAAACACCAAAATGTAAAAAAATCACTTTCTTTTCAAACCTCGATTCTGAAAATTTGATAATATTGAATGGGACCTAACTTCCAGTCAGTGTGCAAAATCTCAAGGAAATCCGTCCAGTAGTTTTTGAGATATAGGCCGTGGAGACGGGACAGACACACAGACATACACACAGACAGATAAAGTCTGTAGGACCTCCAGTAAACCTGGAGGGATAAAATCGTCAAATATGGACCAAGAATCATCTTCTGAAGATGATATTGCTTATGATTCAAGTGATGATGAAGTTTGGTGTGATGATGAATCGTCATTTTCAAGCAATGGCGAAAATATAGATCCAAACATCGACGGGATTGATTATCGAAGGTGCCTGTTGCTATTTTTATCTTTGTTCATCGATCGGACGTATTTGCTTCTTTTTATTCTGTAAATTGTTCTTGGATATATAGCTAGGGTGAACTCATACATTTTATTTCAAAACTGGCGAGAACAACACAGAGATGTAGAAGAATTGAAAAGGAATGCAAAGTATAATCAGCTGGCCTTCACTGAAGAACTTATAAGACAACGGGGGGGGTTTGATGTTGATGTGAATGTGCCGGTTGCGGACAAGCCAGTCACATACACCATCCACAGCATCATCCCCAACATGTGCAAAACTAAAGACAGAAGAAACTGTAAGCTGTGCTACACTAAATTCAAAATAGAAAGGAAAACAAGAACTTACTCTATAGCCTGCAACACATTCCTGTGTTTACAGGATGACCGCAACTGCCTGCTGGAGTACCACCAGATTTAATTGCATCGGCAGGCACATAGAACCAGTTTTTTTGTTGTTTTCATTTCACATTGACAGTTTTTGTGTGTGTAAATATGGTTTATGCACAAATGATTTATGTGTAACTTAGACAAGAGGAAAAGAAAAACATTTTGAATAAGTAAGTTCACCTGTTGTTAAGTGCATTATTTTATGGTGTTTTTTTCGCCGAAAGCTTCAGACTAGTAGCTTTACAAAAAACTCTCTCAAATCACTAAATTTGATTGAAAAAATATGCAGATTGAAATTGTATGTGTAAATATAGTTGTATTTTATGTTAAAAATAAAGAAAACAAAAGAAACTATCCCCCCCCCAAAAAATTGTTCTTTGTGATTGTAGAGTATTGTCAATTTAGTGCGTTTTTTTGTTAATTTTTTCTGCATATTTTTATAACAATAGTTTATACATAACAGTTTTTTCTCAAATCAAATAACATAGTAAGAAAGGTTAGTTTGTTCTGAATAAAATGGTATATAATATGTCATATTTTATATCAGCAATAACGTATATAAGCTTTGCTAAAGATAGTATGTGTAGTCTTAGCTAAAGAAAAGCCTAAAAATGACAAACGTTTAAGAGTTAACGGACCGTGTGACTCAGCCATTCTCAGCATCCCACCTTTGGGAATCTCATAGCCTCCACAGCACAGCTTGGTCAGCACCTCCATCATGTCCAGCTGGGCAGAGATGACCTGCAGGACAAAAGGCCAGTGAGAAACACGTCCAGTACAGGAGTCTTGACACTGACAAGGGTCATCTTACTTCCGTCACAGGAAACTGTCTTCATGTTTGCCTGACAAAGAGGCTCGTCCACGAAGCCTACATTTGCCTTCCCATGAAAGTCTCATGCGACCACTTTTGCTTCAGAAAAAAAATAAGAATAGATATATTTAGATATCTAACTCACTGTGGATTACACTTCTGACAAATTTGTCCATTTTCCGATAGCCCTTGCTTAAAAAGATAGTAAATACTTATCCACCCACCACCCCCACCTCTCTCTCTCTCTCTCTCTCTCTCTCTCTCTCTCTCTCTCTCTCTCTCTCTCTCTCTCTCTCTCTTCTCTCTCTCTCTCTCCCTCTCTCTCTCTCTCCCCTCTCTCTCTCTCTCTCTCTCTCTCTCTCTCTCTCTCTCTCTCTCTCTCTCTCTCTCTCTCTCTCGCCCTCTCTCTCTCTCTCTCTCTCTCTCTCTCTCTCTCTCTCTCTCTCTCTCTCTCTCTCTCTCGCCCTCTCTCTCTCCCTCTCTCTCTCTCTCTCTCTCTCTCTCTCTCTCTCTCTCTCTCTCTCTCTCTCTCTCTCTCTCTCTCTCTCCCTCTCTCTCTCTCTCTCTGTCTCTGTCTCTCTCTCTCTCTCTCTCTCTCTCTCTCTCTCTCTCTCTCTCTCTCTCTCTCTCTCCCTCTCTCTGTCCCTGGTTTGAAAGCAGCCAATGAGGCGAAATCAAATCATACACAGCCAGTTGACTTTGAGCACATACATTAAGCATGCCAAGTTCTTTTCTATTGAAAAATGTGGGCAAGGATTCCGAGGACATCATGTAATCAGTTAACACATTCAATAGCTACTTCATCAAGCTCCCATGCTGTCTAGAAATGGGAAAAACTATGATGTGTCTTTCTTTTTCGAACTGATTGGAACAGAGTTTTCATGCAAAGTGTGTTGGGGTGAAAGGTGAAAGGTAAAAGTGCTGGCCTACCTGATCCTTGACCTCTGCATCGAGAAAGGCCACGTCACTCAGGATGGTGTTGAGGCAGAAACTGAAGCACTCCGGCATGGGCAGCTCTGTGGAGGTAAGACAGGTGGCACCATGTGTGGAAAATAAGGGTTAGCTTTCCACTGATGGGCCACACTAGTGGACTGGTCCAAGGAGAGGAGTGCCAACCCTGCTCCTTTGGCGGGCCACACCATTTGATTGGCTGCATTTTTACATTGGCCTTGATGACTGCTGCAAGTATGATATTCATCATAACCCAACTCAGCTCAAAGCACATTGTGTACACCAGTTTGTCAATTATTCACACTTTATTGTCATTCTGTGTGGTAGTCACTGCAAATTAAATAACCAACATCACATTTCTCTCCTTGGATGAGTCCACTGGTGTGGCCCATCACTGGATGGCTAACCCAAAAAAGTATTCTCAACTTTGTGTAGTGCGCGCGCACACACACACACACACACACACACACACACACACACACACACACACACACACACACACACACAAACCTCTATGCGCTCTGCTCTTTGCTCTTTCAATTCTTCATTTTTGACTCACATGCGAAGCAAAAGTGAGTCTATGTACTGAGCCGTGTCGTCCGTCCGTCCGTCCGGGCGTCCGTCCGGGCGTCCGTCCGTCCGTCCGGGCGTAAAAAACTTAAACGTTGGATTTTTCTCGGAGACTATTAAGTCTATCAACACCAAATGTGGCATGATGGTGTATGATGACAAGGCCTCAAAAAACATACATAGTGACTTGACCTTGCTTCAAGGTCAAGGTCACAGGAGCCATAAATGTGGTCTCAAAAACAGTCATTTTTCACATTTTCCCAATTTTCTCCCACGTTATTGAGAATGGCGACCTTAGCTACAAGTGGTATATAGGTCAAAGCAAGCCCTATCTTTTGATACCAGTTTGGTTGACCTTGCTTCAAGGTCAAGGTCACAGGAGCTCTTCAAAGTTGGATTGTATACATATTTTGAAGTGACCTTGACCCTGAACTATGGAAGATAACTGTTTCAAACTTAATAATTATGTGGGGCACATGTTATACTTTCATCATGAGACACATTTGGTCACATATCATCAAGGTCAAGGTCACTTTGACCCTTATGAAATGTGACCAAAATGGGGTAGTGAACCACTGAAAGTGACCATATCTCATGGTAGAAAGTGCCAATAAGCACCATTGTGCTTCCTATGTCTTGAATTAACAGCTTTGTGTTGCATGACCTTGGATGACCTTGACCTTGGGTCAAGGTCACATGTATTTTGGTAGGAAAAATGTGTAAAGCATTTCTTTGTGTGTGATGTCATTGGTAGGTTTAGTTGTTTGACCTTGACCTTGAAGGTCACCTGAAGGTCAAGGTCATATAAAGGTCAAGGTCAAGCATGTGAGTCGTATGGGCTTTGCCCTTCTTGTTCAAACCTTCTATCAATTCATCTCTTTATTAGTCTTTCTAACCTTGCATTCATTCATCTTTACTTCAGCCCTTCTTTCTTCCATCTATCCATCTTGCTAAGTGTCCTCTAACAACCAACTACAGTAGAACCTGCGAATAGCACCACCCCTAGTGACCAAACAAAAACTGGTGCTATTCCGAGGTATGGTGCTATTTGGAGGTTCAACAATTCTCATGGTCAAGGACACATTTCGAAGCACTCACATGAAAATGTGAATAGTATAGAAGAAGAAATGAGAAAATACATCATAGTAGATCACATTAAGCCGAGATCCAGATCTCTGCGTGTAAGGATACTGTGCGAGCGATTGTGTTCACTTCATGGATTGAATCTGTTTACGAGGCTTCTGATGCCACGCTGTGCATTATCCTGAGCTTTCAAACACATCGCATGCTTGCCTACCACGAACCGAACACAGAGAGGTCCCTGTGGCAGGATACTGTACTGCGCATGTGCCAATGAAGTGAAAGTGAGGTCACCGCGTGCAACTCGGGTACTGTGCGAGGGATTGTGTTCACTTTGTGGATTGAATCTGTTTACGAGTCTTCTGACGCCACACTGTGCGTTATCCTGAGCTTTCAAACACATCGCATGCTTGCCTATCGCAAGCTGAACACAGAGAGGTCCATGTGTGGCAGGATACTGTACTGCGCTTGTGCCAATGAAGTGAAAGTGAGGTCACCACGTGCAACTCGGCAAGGATAGGCCTTCTGCGCGTGTCACTTTTATTGAGCCAAAGTGGTGCTATTTGCAGGTAAAAACCACTGTCGGGACCGGAAGAGAGGTATCGCTAATCACAATCGCAAGGTTTGGTGCTATTCAGAGGTAATTTTCTTAAGAAATCAATCCGTGCCGGCCATGACCTAGTACAATTGCAAGGTGTGGTGCTATTTAGAGGTTCGCTATTCACAGGTTCCACTGTATCTATCTATCACAAATTTTAAAGACATGCTTTCTCGTCAACTGTCCATTGCAAATGGGTAAAATTTAAATTATACCAACAAAAAATCTTTTGGAAAAAGTTATTCTAAATACTGGATGCACAGCCAACAAAATTGTTAATTCAAAGCCCTCACTTCATAGAGTTAAAGGAAAATGTTCATGTTAAAAATGTGCAAGCTGTACAAGTATATACATCTTGTATCCATTTTAACGTTGTTGACCACCTCAAAGCAGACCCCTTGTTACAGAGGAATGAGTAGTCCATTTTGTCCGGAAGGGGTGGGTGGGTGGGGGAGCTACTCACTGTGCTTGTTGATGCCCTTGGGTGGGTCCAACCACTGTGCCTTGGACAGACCTCGAAGTACACCCAGCAGGTAGGGCAGGATTTTCTCCTTGTACTGCAGAGGTTAATGTTCATAGAATGCAAGCATGGCAGGCAGTTGCACTCAGGTGCATGATTTACACAAATGGCTCCCTTTGGGAGCATTCATTTGGTGTACTCAAAAGAAGTTTTTCTTGTTCTGAGTCATATCTTTGCTGTTTCAGTGTTTGACTCAAAATCGATCACAAAGCATGCACTTGCAACAGCTCTTTTGATGCTGATGAATTTCTTGGCATCACTTTGGAAAAGAAAAGAAAAGACTAAGCCGAGGTAAAATTCTTTGTCTTATTACGGTGAAGACAGGTTCAAATAGAGACAATGGGGGACAATGGGAGACAAGTTATAAAAGGGGTGACATTGCCTCCATTTCAATTTGCCTTTGCTTCAATGACACCAAGAACTTTACATTGTGTTTATAGTTTTTTCAAGTGCTTCAGTCTATAGATAGATGATCAACTGTCAAATTTAAAAAGAGCTGCTGATGTGCCTGTGTAAAAGCAAAGAAATTGAGACAATAACTGAGAAATTCCACTCTACGATTTTGCGCAGGATGGGGTTTACCGAGACTATAGATCAGATGGCGGGTTGCGTGAGTTGCGTCCCTTGTTATTGGTTGGATCATGAGCAAAAAAACAAAAAATAATACACATGTTCTAACCTCTCAACATCAGTTGGAAACCTGTAGAAGTGTTGGGATGTTGACTTGGTGTAAAATCTGTTTCTGCAATCCCCAAAGGCGCAACACAGGCCACACCGTCTACTCATGATTGATTCAACCAAACTAAAGGGAAGTAAGCAAAAATTACCTGTGAGTGACTGTGACGGAAAAAAAACCTGACGTAAGCAAAATCTCGTCCTGCTTTTTTACTATGTAAGATACTATGCTGGCTCTTCTTATTGTCTCAAGTTCTTTGGTGAAACTTACAGATCTAAAAGAAAATTTTACCAAAAAAAACAAAGAAAACCCTGTTTCCTTCCAATCTTTTACAAAAGAGGTCCTCACTTAAAAAATTCATACATAAAATTACATACAAAAAAGTTGCATTTGGTCACTGAGTCCCCATTAACATTGCAAGTGAGAGGAGGTGACCAGTGTTACTTGGCACTAATTGGATGCAACAGCGGGGCTACCAGGAGTGAAAGAATCTGAGCAAAACACAGAATGATGATGATGATGATGATGATGATGATGATGATGGTAATGACAGTAATGACCAAAAAAGTATTATTGTGATCAGCAACAATGAATGACAACAACAATAACCACAATGATCAACACAACAATTCACGATAACAGTTCCGTGCCAAAGGTCACGGGTGACGGAGGACACAGACCTGGAGTCCGGACTCCAAGAAATAGACGCCCAGTGCCAAGATAGCATCCTGTCCGCGCATGTCCAGCCTCAGCTTGCCCTTGGGTTTCTCCACTGGACACAGGGCAAAGATCTTGTTGACCTGCACACACACACAACACATCAACATAGAACTGGACACAGGGCAAAGATCTTGTTGACCTGCACACACACACAACACATCAACATAGCACTGGACACAGGGCAAAGATCTTGTTGACCTGCACACGCACACAACACATCAACATAGAACTGGACACAGGGCAAAGATCTTGTTGACCAGCACACACACACACACACACACACACACACACACACACACACACACACACACACACACACACACACACACAACACATCAACATAGCACTGGACCCAGGGCAAAGATCTTGTTGACCTGCACACACACACACACACACACACACACACACACACACACACACA